>LT598468.1:1621012-1778692 GCA_900074745.1 Lachancea mirantina | reverse complement strand
CATCAGCCATCCTGACTTTGCACCAAGGGCTGGCTTTTGTTGTGAACCGGGGAGGTTCATTGACGCGATCAACATTGATCCGTGGAAGAATGCTGTCATGCTAAATATTGGCGAAAAGTACGGTTCGAGAATAATCTACAAATTTCGAACTCGATAAGATGCTCACGTATTGCAAATGAACTACGAAAAGACACGTCTACATCTAATTAATATGATATCCAACGGTTATGCAACTCGCGAATTAGTATGGCGTTTGTGGATTCTTCCTAACATTGACAATGCTGAAGGTCAACAAAGGTACCCACCAATTATTTAATTATCATTTGAATGTGACTTTTTTTTTCTTTTCGGGGCACATATTCTAAGCTTTGTTTTGATCCGTTTCTCCGTACCGATTCGCGTCACCCCGGATTTTTTCCGGAGAGTAAGAAAATCCCCATCTTAAAATGGTCAATATAAAATAAAAGGCGAACAGGAAACACAGAATGTCACAACACACTCCCATTGTACAATGTTTCATATAGGCTGATTGAGATGGCATCAGACGATAGCACCTTTGATTTTACAGATAATTCTCACAGAAGATATAACCCTTTGACGGACACATGGGTATTAGTCTCACCGCATCGAGCAAAAAGGCCTTGGCTGGGACAGCAAGAAGCACCATCAAAACTGGAAATTGCAGAATATGATGAGAGTTGCTATTTGTGTCCTAGAAATCTCAGAGCTACTGGCTCCAAAAATCCCAATTACGGCTCTACGTTCATCTTTCCCAATGACTATGCAGCTGTCAAACTTAATCAACCTGGGTTGAGTCAGGGCCGGGGCAATGACAGTGAACGAGATCAACTTTTCAAAACAAGTTCGGTGGAAGGAAACTGCTACGTTATTTGCTTCAGCCCTAAACATAATCTAACGCTACCCCTTATGATGCACAAGGAAATTGTCAGAGTTGTTGAAGCGTGGATATCTCTATACAGGCAATTGGAAGAAGAAGCTAACCAGGGAAAACCCTTCAAATACGTCCAAATCTTTGAGAACAAGGGGACGGCTATGGGTTGCTCAAACCTTCACCCTCATGGACAAGCCTGGTGTTTAAGCACAGTTCCAAACGAGCTGATGAAAGAATTTACTTCTTTCAAGAAGTTTCAAGATAGCTTTTCAAAGCATATGCTAGACTCATATATGGAAATAGAGTTGAGCGAAAGAGAGAGAGTGGTGGTTGAAAATGATTCCTTCGTTGTTCTCGTTCCCTTTTGGGCCATATGGCCTTTTGAGACCTTGGTCGTAAGCAAGACACACCTGCCGTCTTTGAAGGAATTTAATGCAAAACAACAAAGCGACCTAGCGGCAATTCTCAAGAACTTGACTACGAAATACGACAACCTGTTTTCCACGAGTTTCCCGTACTCTATGGGAACTCATCAAGCTCCGTTAAATGCATCAGAGGAAGAAAAGAAAATTTCTTGGTTTCATATGCACTTTTATCCTCCCTTGCTTAGATCGGCGACCGTGCGCAAGTTTCTGGTTGGATTTGAGCTTTTAGGAGAGCCCCAAAGAGACTTGACGGCGGAACAAGCCGCCGAGCGATTGCGCACCTTGGATGGGATAACTCATTATTCCGAAAATTTAGATTGAACTCATCTAAGAGACTATAAGCTGAATTTCGTACTCTATCTCTAGCGCAATCCCCAATTGGTTGCTTGAATTAGCAATAACGGATGCTCAAGAACAGCATGAAAAGGTCTCTGCAAGGTCTGCATCATATAAAGAGACAGTTAATGATGAGTTAAAGCTCAAGCAGTAAGCTTTAACTTCTTGGGAGTCTTAGTCGGCTTCTAATGTGACAAATTCCGCATAGTGTTGAGAACGATTCTATTACCATGTAAGAAGGCAGCATAACGGAAAGTAAGCCTTCATGTGAAGCGTTGATGCTGACAAGAAAGCCCGAATTAATTAAGAATTATGCAGAACCAAACTATTCACAATGGCCAACTTAATGTAGGATTCCTAAGGCGTACGTCAGCATGACAAATTAACTATAATTAAACGCGTATTTTTGCATTTGTCAAGACCTTCGATCCGTCGCCTATCAGCGTTACTATCCATTGCCACGGTTTGAAGGAGCAGTCTCGTAATTCATCAAATAACGTGTTTGACGAGCAACAATACCAAGAACATGATGTAGGGATAAGTTGAAACTTATTAGTAAAGATAACTGATTGCCTAATTGCCATATTCCTTTCCTCATGTTGCACTAATGTGTCAATATTTGTAAGGCAATAGTATTAAGAGCTCTTGCTTAATGAATTTCATGGAAGTGAAGGATGAACTTTTTCAAATCTAATTGGTAGAGATGGTTAGGTTAGGTTTTCTAGCAGTCTTGTAGATCAACTAGAGCATAGTCCAACCTTAATGCGCTCATCGCGTGTCACAACTGTACCACTAGCTCAAAAGATAATGTCATTTTTCAGAAATGCCCACCAACATCAAGGGAAGAACCTTTTTGTTCCTAATTCACAGTTTTAGCGTTGGACTGTTGCTGAGGATCGCAAAGAGTCCAATTCTTGTATGAAATCGAGATGTAGATTCTTCTTCTAAGCAAGTGAGAAGTCTTCTCGGGAAAACTTCGCGTACGAGTTCAGATGGTATGTTAATACTTTCTGCTAATCTTACAAGAATACTAGTCCGCATCGTGCGGCTTGCTGGAAACTGACGCTAGCACCATTCGCGGCTTTCCCAAAAAGTTCAACATGCAGTGATTCTGCCCTTTAATAGACCTAGAGATCTGTGGATTTAGGAATAAGTATAAGAATAGAGTAACGGTAGTCGAATATGAATGGGACTGCCTTTTTCGATCAATGCCTTTCGACGTGCGAGCGGAGTTCTTCCAGTGAGTAATAATGACACAGTGAAGACTGATTGTAAAAAACTGATCTTCGTTTCGAGAAACTACCCTCTCAGACTAAAGTTCGATCAAAGAAAATGGCGGAACACTTGGCTTACACATTTGGAGATTTCGAGGATCTTTCAACAATCCTAATTTCACGGCCAGGCGATGGTCACATCGTTTATGCTGCCTTTGGGGAAGATAAAAGTGTCCTGTTGTGTGAAGCGGAGAACGCTTTTGCTAATTTAGCTGAAAAATCCAAGAAAAGGTATATTCTTCAAGAACGAAAAGGTGGTCAGAGCGTTGATTACGTCGGTCAAGTGCTTGAGAAACGATTTCCGGCACCACAAGTAGAGTTTATTTTCGGCACGGATTTTCAAAGGCAGGTATGGAAACAATTAATGAACATAGACAGTGGTAGCACAACCACATATAAAGCTATTGCTGAGGTGCTTGGTATGCCAACAGCGTCAAGGGCTGTAGCCAACGCTTGCGCACAAAACAAGATTGCCCTATTCGTACCATGTCACCGAGTGTTGAGAACAAATGGTGATCTAGGTGGCTACAGGTGGTCCCTTCCCTTAAAAAGAAACTTGTTGAATCTTGAAAAGATAAAGACGCCACTATCAGCCTCTGATTGAGATGGTAATATGATTCACCAAAACGAGAAGGTGCCGATGAAAGTAGCCATTAAAATCAGTCCCTCCGTGGTTTGCCTGTAGCAGGTGGGCGAGCGCTGTGAAATGAACGACAAAGCTAACGCATCCTTCTTTCAAGATGTTGTTGAGATGAATGGCAAGGCCCTTAACCGTAAAACTGCACGGCTATCGGGGAATCATGAGAAAGGAGGTTTCTTTGAAAACGAAATAAGTGGTCTAGAATCATTGAAGCTGATTTTTTCAGCTTCGTGGGAGAGATTGTTATGAAGAATTTGGAACACATGAATTCTTGTGTATGATGAAAGAGGGGCATGTAAGAAGCAAGTTTTGGGACGCTCGTCAATGCAAAAATCTACCCAATAAGTTGTACATATCTGGTTATCATGAATAGTTGTTTAATAAACTCCGATGACGGTCGCTGAAGATATATGATCGTAAGATTGATTGAAGGCTTGCAGCTTCCATGGGATACAATCATATACCTTTAGCAAGAGCATCTTATCAGCTTCGTTGACGGCAGAGCGAGCATTTTCTAACTATTCAAGACGTGCGTTTTACTCCGCCGTAGAAATCCGCAAGCCTCATAACGGAAAATGGCCCCTTTAGGAGGAACAAAGGAATTCTCAACTCTTTGGAATCAAAAGGTTACTGAAACATGAATGAGTGGAAACCTAAAGTTCAATCGCTTTTAAGTGATCGAAGGAATGTGGCATGGTTGATGTGTAAGACTTTGGTTGTTACAGATTGAATTCCTAAATCAAACAAAATCAAGCCATCTTCTATGATGAGCTTTCAAATTGTGCTAAAAATACTATGATAGTTTTGTTCCACACTATCCAACAGAATACACTGTAATTGTTTCTTACGATAACGATATGCGATTTAAAAGCCATTATTTTTTCAGCATCGGGCTTTTTTGATTTTTTCCTTCAGTGTCTTTTTTCCGGGACAGTGATTATATTTGTCAGGAAATGACTTAAAGCTAAGCAGCGTTTAACTGAGTACGCCTGGGACACTGATTGTTTGCGATGTCTTTCGGTTTTACTGTCTTCAAGGGTGGACAACTTCGAGAAGGCTTTGCTTGGTATACATATTATTAATTCCTGTTTGATTTGATACAAAAAGCGCGTGTGGAAGCAGTCTTGGTTCTCCAATTTTAATGAATCTATACATTTTAAACAGTAATCATAGCTACCATGCCCCATTCGGTGGCATCTTACAACGAGGCTTACGGAAATTATGATACCCATTTCTATAGCGGTCAGGACGAAATAGGTCTAGATGGTGTTCTAAGGATCAATAAGAAGTACCATAAGAAGGTCGATAGCCCAAAGTTTTTACCAAGTTGGGATCCAAGAGAAAAATACGAGCCGTTAGAATATCATGAGTATGATGACCCTGCTTCCAGAGCTGATGCGACGTTTCCCAACCTATTTCCAGCTAATGCCAAGGATTCAGTCGTCAAAAACATCACACCAAATTTGGGATCCGAAATCAAGGGCATTCAACTGACTGACCTTAGCGACGCAAGCAAGGATGAATTAGCCTTATTTGTTGCGCAAAGGGGTGTTGTTGTTCTGCGTAATCAGGACTTTGGGTCGAAAGGTCCTGCCTATGCCGAGAAGTACGGTAGCTACTTCGGTAAATTGCACATTCATCAGACCTCAGGTGCTCCAGAGAATCATTCACATCTTCACATAACTTTTAGAAGGCCTGACAGAGCTGAGTTTGAAAGGGTTTTCAAAGACTCTCACTCCTCCATCTCCTTCCACACCGATGTTTCTTACGAGCTCCAACCGCCCTCCTATACCTTTTTTACTGTGCTCCAAGGTCCCCCAGCCGGAGGCGATACTTTGTTCAGCGATTCTATAAGTGCCTTCGAGCGGTTGTCACCCGCCTTTCAGAACTTCCTGAGCTCCTTGCATGTCATTCACAGCTCGAAGGAACAGGCTCAAAACTCAAAATCTCAAGGTGGAATTCAACGCAGAGCACCTGTAACTCATATTCATCCTTTGGTCAGGGTTCACCCGGTCCTGAAGAAGAAGAGTCTTTTCGTGAACAGTTCATTTTCTCGCAGGATTGTCGAATTGAAAAAGCCTGAGTCAGATGCTTTGCTTTCATTACTCTACAACCTCATCAATAATAGTCAAGATTTACAATTGAGGGCGAACTGGGAGCCTGGTACGGTGGTCATATGGGATAATCGGAGGGTTCATCACTCGGCGGTTATTGATTGGGATGAACCGGTTTTGCGTCATGCTTTCAGAATCACACCTCATGGCGAAAGGCCAGTAGAAGACCTCAAATACTTGAATGATGAATCGTACTATCCATCTAAGATTACCCGCGATCTTTAAAGATGATAAATAAAGCGGTGAGAACTAATTATGCTCAATTTCGTAAACCCTTTTATAGCAGGTCTAGACCACTTGGATATCTCAATTAAGTCAAGTGGAGCTAAGTTCGGAAAATTTCAATACATGATCCGATGAGAGTCAGAGTGCTTTCTGCCTCGTTATGAGATATCTGACAGAAAGAACTTGGTTTCGTCTAAGGTGTCTTCCAGAAGCTTATTTAAAGTTCTTGAAATCTTGACTTAAATTCGAACGCCGAGCTGACCGTAAAAGAAATTGTCGCGAAAACAATTTATCCAAGGGGCAGGCTCGCGTTTTGAACTCAAGGAAGAGATCTAATTGATCGTTATTTCCAATATATAAAATTTCATTTGCATAAATTTGTGTGCTACGGGTAAGTATTTCAGTTTATTCCTCCCTTAAATCTCACCACACTTGTAACTCATCATAAAAATCTAATTGACGATTTGTATAAAGGACGTTCCTTGCAACTTGTTTTCTCACAAAGTCATCAAGTGAAGGGTTACAACATGAGAGAACAGCAGCATCCGCATTTTCTTGTTGACAAAAATTGTCAATTATCTGTTCAACATTCGGCCTGCCGTGCCTTATTTTCACGTCCTTTGAGATCGAGCCCGAAAACTCTTCTTCATAGGATCGCGTTAAATAAATGCAAATCTCAAATTTCATATCAGAAGAGATTCTGTTCATTAAGACAGAGATCAATTTTCCGCTCATTGCCAATAAGACAGATTCATTTGGTACGACCCAAACGAATAAGAGATCTGAGACGCGCCCCGGTGAGGTGAGTACTTTCTCAAGGTAGGAGACGGGGCCCGGTATGCCGGCCCCGCTGGTGATAATAAGAACCTGCGAATAATCCGAAAGCGGAGCCTCTTTACCATAGGGTCCCTCAAGTACAACTCGCAGAGGAATCTTTACTCCCTTAGATGTAATTTTTGAAAATAATTTTTGAGTAATTCCTTCCTTAGCTTTCATGAGAATTTCAAAATGTCCTTCATGCTCATAAAGAGTAAATGGATGGGACTGCCAAAATAACTTTCTGTCCATGATATAAAGATAACCGTAGCAGCCCGGGAAAAATTCGAAGCTCTCTTTTTCCCGGGATGTGATGGCTAGGCGTAAAAGTGAATCGTACTCAGAAACAAGCTCTACAGTCGCAGTTCTGTAGCCACCAAAGGATATTAGCAGGTGCCAAAGTCTCAATAAGCGATCTGCAACCCAAAGAAAAGACGCCATATAAATCCAACCTACCCATCCAAATTGCTCACAATGCTTGAAAGTTCCATAGAGAAATATGACTCCCAGAAGGATATGGATTGCCAGGAATAGCTCATAGCCTGAAGTTCGAAGTGCATATATCGATAGTATGACTAGGCCCACTGAAACTAGTGAAATTCCAATTCCCCAATTCCAATAGCCCTCAGAAAATTGCGACACAACAGGGCTAGGATCTAAGAAGATTCCATACCCAATCCACAGAAGGCCATGTAAGGACCCCTGGAATGTCATCATCCGCGCAATCCACTTATGAAAAAAAATCATGCTGGAAAAAGGTAAGCCAGTAAGTTCAAGCAGTAAATTGTTTCTTCCAGCTGTTAATATTGTCAGAGGCATCAAAGACATTGCTAGCCCACCAGTACGATTTGCTATGCATCTCATGAAAAAATATGCTTTCGATTGATCGTGCGTGGCTAACATGGGATAGCTGCAGGCAGTAAAGATGAAGTTGATGCTAACGAAGAGCATGACGGCGAGAAACTCCCCTCGCGTTGGCAATATCGTTCGCAAATTACGAGATATCTTAGTCTCAGCATGATGCGATGTGTCGAAGAGAGCAGGAAGAACCAGCTTTGATTTCAAGTAACGTACCATCTTGTTTTTCAACTTAGATCGCTTGGTCAGAAACAAAAAGAATGCCAAGAAAAGAACAACGCCATTGATGAGGACTCCCGATCGAAATGCTAAAGTGAAATTGAAGTACAGTTGGTGCAGAGATTGGAAACTTGAAAGGAGGCGTTCCTGTGAGAGCCTTATCGGAAATGTTGACGGGATACTTTTGTTAACGTTTGTCGAATTTATTAAAAATTGAGTTCCATTTATCCATGCTGAAAATAGGCTATCTGCTGTCGGATCCAGTGAAGTGAAAGCGGTACACAGGGCACTATACTCCTTGAAAGCCTCTGTTAAATTAGAGTTTTCTGGGAACGAAAGATAAGAATTGAGAGTTGTTTGTGTGAAAGGTACGAACCCCCCACATGCCTTATAGTAATAAGAGCCATCACTCTCGGTTTCATTAAACAACCATGAATAACTTTCTGCCTCACCTACACATGTAATGAGCTTTTGAAGTGAATCCTTCAAAGGCTGAGTTTGCAATGAGGCCAGAAAAGAGAAAAACACCTCTCGCATTTCAACGCGACATTGGAGTCACTGAAGTGGATAAAGGGCGACGCATCGCTTTCGATCAAATGGGAGATCACTTTTATTTCTTACAAGCGACTATCCACACTTTGTGTGAAGTAGTAAACTGCACCTCGATTAGGTAAGACTCAAATTGTTGTCAGTATTTACGACCATTTTTTCTACCAAAACATGAACTAATTGCCTTAAACCACAGTATCTCTCGAGCCCTTTCTTATGAGATGTCAATCTCAGAAAAGTTTAATCTACAAAGGCGGTTAATCCTGGCGTCGAATCGAAGTTGTTCGACTCACAAGCTTTAGTTCTGGATCACCAATGTATAATAAATAAATTCGAATATTTTAGTTTAAATCGATTGTGTCATCAATAAAGTTAAATTTGTTCAAAGTATATGATGGAAGTTTCTTCAAACCATTTTTGGGAATATGTCCTAAAGCTCGTCAGCGAATGGCAACTGGCTTACATCGCCCACAGCGACGTAACTGAATTTTCCTAGTTTGAAGTCTTTAACGTTGTCAAATTTGATTTCCACAGGCGCAAAAGAAGCTTCGCTCTCGACAGCCAATTGAGCAGCGGCAATATCCTTAGCCTTGGAGATGTCCTTACCAGCCTTGAGCTCTGACACGACCTTTTTGATGTTTGAAGCAACAACAGAAGCGTCTGGACCCTTGACGTACAAGGAGAACAAACCGTGGTTAGTGTACTTGTCTAGTTTGGCCTTAGAAACTAGGGGGGCCAACTCTGAAAGAGGGGATGTCAAATATCTGGCCAAAAGCTCGTATTGTGCAAACTGTTCAGGGGCAACACCAACGGCAATGCTAGCAACAGATTCTCCAACAGATCTTAGTCTGGCTTCGCCGTTGTAAGTCTCAGGCTTGGCGGACTTCACCAACGGAGTACCTTGAGGTAGCGAAGAGAATAGAGAGTCGTTGACAAATCTCTTAAGGTCGCCTTCGTTGACGCCCTTACCAACAATGGTGATGTTTTCCTTGTTGTAAACCTTGTCCGCGTACGCCTTGACGTCCTCGACGGTAACTTTTTCGACGCCGTCATACAAGACTGGGTTACCAAGATCTTTTCTGAAGACCGTAGAGTACAAAAGCTCTTCAGATTGAGTAATTGGGCAGGTCTGAGAAACGGCCAAATCGTGCTTGGCAGCGGGTAGAACGACCTCAGAGAGTTCGTGGGCCTTGAAGGAAGTCTTGTAAATCACATCTCCTAACGCAGAAACGTAGTAGGGCAAGTCCTCCTTGAGGAAAGTAGCCTTCAGCGTGATGAATTCTCTGTCGACGGTGGACTCGAATTTACCACCCAAAAGCTCGGACTCACGCACAAGTCGAAGGGCAGACTTGCTGCTGGTATTCTGGAAGTTGAATCTGGACAACAAGTGCGAGACACCGTCTTTAGTAGCGTATCTGGAACCGGCGTGAACCTTGACTGCAAGGCTGGAGATTTTGCCGGAACCGTCGGTCGCAGACACGGTCAAGCGACGAACAGATTGTCTGGTTTGAATTAAAGCCTGCGCTCTGACTCTTGAAGACAACATTTATGCTTTTTGACTATGGCGAAGACCTGACAATTGAAAACTCCGCGAACAAAAATCGCCGATGGAAGAATATGCACTAAATTGATAACAGGTCAATCAGATAAACCAAATTGATCCTATAAAGCTTTGTCGCAAACGGGATTAGTTGTTATACCAAACTGTTAGAAAGTTAGCTTTCCTTCAACTTGACCAATCCTGGTACTTCCATTATTGTCAACATATCGGTGTTGAGAGAAAATCCTCGGTACTCCGCCGTTGGTTGTGACATATCCGAATCGGATTGACCAAACCACAGCGCTTTCTGGGAGAACAGAATACCGTCATGCTATTGGGTCGTCTGATATGATAACAAATACCAGTGCGAAAGCACTAGCCACGGTGATGCTTCTCTAAATCGATTTTGATGGAATAATGAATCAACAATTTCAACTCTATGAAAGCGCATATTGGGTCTTGAAACTCTTTGAATATTTGTCTTTCATGTGGTAGTGATATTAAGTTCTGCGGGGGCATTTGAGAAAGTTCCTTCACCTGCCAATTGGGGTGCTTAAAAGGGCTGAGATTTAGCGGATCTCTTCACACAGTGCCGTTTGATTTTCTTATTTTATCGTAGCGCTAACTCAGAAAGCATACTGTCATTTGACATTCAGCTTACAAAGAAAAAGTCATTTTTGTCCTAAACAGGTGTCCCTGTGTTTTCATTTGCGAAAGCTTGTGGACTACCATTTACAGGCATATAGTGTAGTACACAATTTTTAAGGCGCAATTACAGCGATTTTCGATAACTATTTTAGTCGACGTTTTCAAGACGACTTTGAATGAAGGACAGACACAGAATATGACAATGGATATGACATTCTAAGCATTGAAGATGCCGCATTTTCGAGCTATGTCCACGTCCTAAGCATGCCGGATTTTCCAGCTATGTCTTTTTTTTTTTTTTTTTTTTTTTTGAATTCATGATGCCCTGCTGTTTGAAGCAAGCGACGCACTACGGTATACATGCACTACTTGAACGGCTAAATTTACATTAATGAAAATTGTGAGAAGTTAGTACAACCAGTGGCTTAACGGCTGAATTTTTACGAACGAAACCTGTCTCAGTAGCTAATCCCCATTGTCTATTAACATCTTCTGCGTTCAGGACGACACACGATTCAAAAGGCTAAGAAACTAAAATTTTTTCTGATCCGAGATGAGATGAACACAACTGAGAATTAGATCATCACAGCTCATCACAGTCAGTTACCGCAGATCAAGTCATTCCAGCTTCAATGGCTACGGGTTCTGTGACGCCCGGACCTCCACTTTTGCATGATGGTGAGAGAGGTTCAGCTTTGTTGCTAGAAGCCAGGGCACTCAACCCTGACACTTTTCTATACACTGAATTGTCCAAAGCTCATCTCGGTGAAAGAGCGACAGAAATTTTAAGACTTTTGATTGCAAAAGGCAGATTAAGCGCGAGAGAACTTTGCGAACTCTCAGAATTGGATTTGAAGGGTGTCAAAATTGCTTTAGTTTCACTTATACAGCTGAGATGCGTTCGGTTTCTCGAAGAAACTGCTTTGTCCGGTCGTAAGACAACCTATTATTATTTTCACGAGGTGGGACTTTTTTTGATGCTGTATGCTGGGGAAATCGTGGAAGCTATAGGCTCGAAGTTTCAGTCTGATCTGGCAGCTCGAATCGTGCAAAACGTGCTAGCACTTGGCTCGTTAACAGTCAAGAATTACCTTGAGAGCGGCCAATCCGAGGCCGGCACATCAGAGATTTCTTCAGAGTTCGTGAGGCTCTGCGAGACTGGATTTTTGGTCCCAGTAAGGCCACATGACAATACCACGGAGATTGATCTATGGACGAAGCTTTACAAGAAGGAATATAACAACATTCCCAAAACTTCGACGCTTTCTGACTTGAAAAAGAGGACTGAAGCCAGGCATAAGGCCAAGGAACAGTTCACCAAACTATATCAATCACCTGATCTATCCAAGATCATAACTATCAACAATAGAACCTCTCTTAGGGAGGTCATAGACACTGTGCCTTTGTCGTTCAACTTATCCCGCTACCTCAAGACCAAGAGATCAACACACCTTTTCCACTTCGCTTCGTCGAGGGTAGGCAAAATTCCAGCGACGATATACGAATATGCGCTTCATATAACAGAGCGCAGCTCTCCTGAGGTTTTACATCCGTTGGCCAAAACGGGATTATTCCAAGATCTTGATGAGCTCAATGCTTTCAAAGAGGAGCAGATCTTGCTTGAGGAAAAGACTCCAGGTGTAACTTTCAACGCCATTGACCTCTCGAAACACCTTCCTCAATCGTTAGATCTTCGCGGAACGCTACTAACCCAGAAGCTTCTTAAAAGATCCAAGTCTTCACCTAATGAAACGAGACATAACAAAAAAATCAAAACGGAAGATGGCTTTGTTGTTCCCCAACTTCCGATGGGAGCCACCGAAAATGCGGGACAAGTTGACGACCACATTACTGATGAGGATGAGGACGCCAGCGATGCTCGTGGTATTGACCTAATAAATGCTCATTTGAAATTACTTGCCTCATCCAAAATTCCTTTTCTGCAGGAAGCTCAACCTGGCCTCTACTATGTCCCATATTCTGCCTTAATTCCCCGTCTCAAGAGCTTTACCTATGATACAATATTGAGTTCCACCTTAGGTCCTTCTTTTTCTAGAGTGCTGCGCTGCGTAAAAGAACACAAATTAACGACCGAGAAAATGATAAATTCAATGGTTTTAATGAAGGAAAAAGACATTCGCTCCGTCATTGCAACTTTAATCAAGTACAATGCTGTTGAAATTCAGGAAGTTCCCCGTACAGTGGATAGGGCAGCTTCAAGATCTGTTTTTCTCTTTAGACATAATGAAAAACATGCCTTTGACATGATGAAGCATAACCTTACTTGGAATATGGCTAACTTGATTCGCAAAACGGAAGAGTTGAAGACCGATAACGCGACGTTGTTAACAAAAGCCAACAGAGAGGATGTCAAGGGTAAAGAAAGAGAACTACTTTTGCCGAGCGAGATTAATCAATTGAAGATGGTCAATGAAGGCGAGCTCAATGGTTTGACAAGAAGAATAAGAATTGTCTCGATCTGGGAAATATTCGAATTTTACTGAAGGTGTCTTGAAATATCGGCATGGACATTTATAGTCTCATATCCAAAAACAAAATTGCATTTCTATATAAAACAGCTTTTTAGCATTCCGACAGCTTTAGTGCTCCATGGGCAAAGAAATATACCTCTCTGCAGTTTCGAAAGATCCTGAAGCTCGCAACATAAAACGCTCATCTGGCCTGCTGTCACCTTGCTTTGAGAATCTGTGGCTACACGAGCACTTATTTTTCGATCAAGTTTAGACCATGAACGACTATCATTAGGAAAGAAAAATGCCGAACGCTTCCAGCACTCAAATTCGTTATCTTTCAAGCCCAACCGTTGTTCTATCCTTTCCACTAAGAAGGGCACATTTTTTTGTTGATCAAAAGTGAGAGTCTTCAATGGGAGTCCTTGCAGCTCTTGGAGGACTGCTTTCATGTCGTTGGGGGAATCATCAAGTAAGGAAATGGCAGCTATCATCAGAGTCACAACGAGATCTCCTTCGTTCCTTGAAAGGCAATCAACGAGTTCTTTGAGGGCAAGTCCCCGCGTCTCGTGTGAATCCATACTGTAAAGAATTTTTGCAATTAAAGTAATGACTTGTCTCGTTTCGCCAAACCGTTCCAACGCGGTTTGAAAATAATTGAAGGTTTCCTCGTTATCAGACAAGAAGAAAGAGGATAGACCGAGAACAATGTAATTTGACATGATCGCTTCTGAAGTCTGTAAATCATCATTCTCCAGTAAGAGCCCTAACGACAATTTTGCGGCATCAATCGCAGCTTCGTATTCTCCAAACCCTAGAGAAATGCGAGCCATTTGAGCCTTGATGATTCCGAATTCCTTTAATTGTGACTCATCCTGAGCTGATTCGAAACGAATTTCTAATAACGTTGATAAGCGACGGCAAAAGAACTCTGCTAATCGATAATCATGGAGTCGTTCCGATATGACGATGGCATGCTTTAAAGCGTTTGTGTCATCAGGGAACTTCCGCAAGTAATCATCCAACCCTTCCGATGCAGCCGTCAAGCGTTGAACAGCCTCAATGCTTGATTCGCTTTGTGATGAGCTCAGCGTTTGCGAAAACACATCCTGGGCGTATAAAATTTGAGCCGCCGATGAGCGACCGTTAGAGAGGATGAAGGCATGCGATAAAAGGTTGGAAGAACTCTTCCCATCCTCGGATATTCCAGGAGTTAAAGCCATTGCCAGCCATGGCAAAGGATTTTGGGGAGCCATACTCAATGACTTGGTTATAATTGATCTCGCGAGACCGAAATCTTTGTTTTTTAGGGCCAGTATTGCAAGATCATACCACGCTCTGACTTCTCGAGGGCTTAAAGCCGCAGCTTTGATGAAACAGTGTTGAGAAACTCTGAGATTTAAATCCAAAGATGCTATTCCAAAAGCCAACCATGATTCAGCAGTGTTAGATTGATACTCAATGGATTTTTTCAGGGAATAGATAGCAGCATCTCTGTTTTTGGCAAGTTTCAAATTATGGTAAGCTAGAAGCTCGTCGACGCCCATGTTATACCACAATGCAGCGCGTGTTGTACGTGAGAAGTCATTATAATCTTGCGCACCCAAAGCATACTTTCCTGAAAGAATTAAAAGCTTTGATGCAAGGGACATATTGTCGTCACTTTCATTTGCCGCAATACTCGCGAGGTCGGTGTCATCAAAATCAAGGTCCGGACGCGACTTGAAGGAACTGTTCTCAAAGCAGATGAAAAGTTCTTCAACGGGTAAGAGATCTAGTTTACTTTGCACCTTCAGAAATAAACGTAGTGCATTTGATATGATAAACCAGACAGACGAATATGAACAACTTTTGTCCTCTGTGAGAATTTTCATCCTCCTAATCGCCTCAGATGCTTTCGTTACTGATTTTGTCAAAAATCCTTGTTGGCATAAAGTTAAAGAACTTTGAATGAGGATATTTCCGAGAGAGATATGAAATGCCGGTTCATGAGGGTTCAGCTCAGTTAGCTGCTCCAAAAGCTCAATGCCGTCTTCACATGAACCCAGATTGGCCAGTGCCATTGCTTGAAAATATTTGGCAAACACATTGCCTTGATCAAGGTTCAAAGCTCTTTCAAAAGCTTTTAAAGAGGCTTCAACTCTCCCACATGCCAAATAAGCTTGGCCCAAACCTATCCAACTTTGAACATCTGCACTGTCAACGCGAAGTGCGGATTGAAGCCACTGAATTGATCCACCCGCGTCTTGTTTTTCGAGGAAGGATAAACCTAAGACTCTGAAAGGCCAACTAGTTTTTTGTAGAGCCCTCTTCGCCTTTTCTTCCTTGATCAGTCTCCCGGCAATGGCAGCGGCAGTCTGCCAGTTTCTTGTTTTACAAAGACGTTCGCACATGTATTGAGCTGCTTGAAGGTCACTGGCGTCGAGTTCAAAAGACCTTTGGTAGCACTTAAAGGCTCTTCTGGAATCGGCGTAAAAGTTCGCATAGATCTCGCCTAACGTGGAATAAGCTGGTGCAAATGTGTCAGAGACCTTAATGGCTTGAATTAAGTTCTTGAATGCCTTCTTTATGTTTTCCATGCCCGGATCTGCGCCATTTAACGTCTGCTTTTTGATCAAAGTCTTTGCTAGCCTCAAATAGTTAAGCGCTCTAAATTCCATGGCCCTGTTATCAGAACCTACTATGTGATCCAGAACAAATTGAAGTTTCTCCTCTGCGAAGGCAACATCATCTAAATGAAGTTTACTCCAACTTAACTCTGAGGCGACTTCTAGATTGTCCGGGTACGAAGTAGCGACCTCTGTCAAAAGATCGCAAGCTTCCTGCCATAGGCCTCTTTCAACTAAAATAAGACCTTTCCCCATTTTTGCTTGAACGTTTGTGGGCTCCTCTTCCAAAAGCTTCTCATATAAGGCAAGCGCCGCTTTGTGATTCTTGGGGCCTTCATGATATGTGTAAATTGTTGCTAGATCCAAGGTTAGCTCTCTTTTGGAGTTAGGAACTTGGGCGCAGATTGATTTAACATTTTGAGCGACTAGAGTAATACCAGTTCTGACGTACTGTAACCCTTGTTCATATTGCTTTGAGTGCAGTAAATACCTCGAGATAATGCGGTGCGCTAGCATGCTTTGCTGGGCTTGCTTAATGTTATCAGTGAGAGCTATGAGGACTTCTTCTTCAGACAATCCTAATGTTGATTGTTCCGAAGGATCGTCCATCAACCTACGCAGTTCGCTTTTCTCAGCCTCATCGATCTCATCAGTGACAGATTGCAGAATATCTTCAGTGGAAGAACCTTGCTTATTTAAACCTCCAAAAGCCTGTTCGTCAAATTTTTTTGAGTCGTAGGAGGAGAACCTCGAGCTTATCCATGCGTATAAAATCGCCGCCAAGGGCTCATTTGGATATCTTCGCATAAAAGCCGAAATGATATTGACGTCCATTTGATCTAGGTCTTGGTAATCTTTCCACTCGAAATAAAGCAGCCAGGCATGCAGAGAATCGTGCTCAACAATAATCATATCGAAAACCATCTCTCTGACCTTGAGGAAAAATAAGCCTTTGAGATTAGGAGGCATAGATTTCAAAACCTTGATACGATATTCGAGCCAATCTGATTCAATAGTCCGTCTTTCTACGTCTTGGTCAGTAATGTTTATGAGTTGCTGGTAAAGGTTGTCCATGTCCGAGTTTTTGTAAACTTCCCACGCAAGGGCATTGATCTTCAAACTGTACTCAGGATCGCTGGCACTAATTTTGAGCCGCTCTCTGCTCACTATCTTTGAGACTAATTGTTGCTCTCTGGTGCCCAGGATCTTAATCAGGCCCTCTAAAACGGCATGGAGAGGCATCAAGTGTCTTCCGAGATGATCTCCCAATGCGTTACCAGGTAAAAGGTGTCGAAGATACGCTTCCTGGCAATCCTTATGACTACTCTTAAAGGCCCTTATATCATCAATGAGATCCACCAGTGGCAATTGATGTTGAAGTAATACTTCAGCATATTCTCCACAAAACTCGAAATATTCCTCGAACGTAACAACATCAGGAACAGTGCCCTCACTTCTAAATAGCGTGAAAAATCCTTTCCATGCTAAGATATTTTCTGGCTGAAGCTTAAGGGCAAGCAGATAGTGTTTTTTGGCATCTTTCAGTTCTCCAACGCAAGAGTAGGCTTTTCCTAAGAAAACATGCGCGATGTAATTGTTTTGATCGGTTTTTAAAGTGCGAAGGGAACAATTGATTGCCTCATCGTAATCTTCAGCAGCTAGGGCATTTTTGGCTTCTTTAAGTAGCCTTTTAACCTCTGCCATTTGTGATTGTTGCTAAAGCAGAGATTTCTTAGATTTCTCAATTATTTATTTTCAAGGACGCTTGATTACATTCTTAGGCATGAATATACCATCACGATTTAAACACTCAAATAAAGAGCAAACAAAACCATGGATGGCGCCGAGTTCGCTCAGCTTTCGCATGCTCAAATCCAGAAGTTGAAAGATGCTTTCCAGTATCTCGACGAAAACAGCGATGGAAGAATAACGAAAGAAGATCTCCTAGCCGTCTGCACAGGACTTGGAATGCACAAAAGTGAGGAAGAAATAATCAAGATGATACCTTCAGAAACCCAAGACATTACATTCCCTTCTTTTTTGGCACTCATGGGTGAGAAATTGTCAAAATTGCCAGAGACCAGCGAGATCGAAAATGCACTGCGAAGTTTCAGTAGCCCTGAAAATGGCGAACTTAACATAGACACAGACGAGTTACTCCAGTACATGTCTTATCTGGGGCCGGATCTCGAAGGAGATATAGAGGCTGTATTCAAAACGTTTGTGACTGAACAACTGTCGGGAAAAGCGGCCTTCAAGGGTAATAAGTTTTTGGAAGCGATCGGGGAATGAGGGCGCTTGTTTTATCGAGTGAGCTCAAGACTTTGATTGAATTTTTAAATATACAACGCGACAGCGTATGACTAATTAAGGGCAGTTCTTTTTTTACTTGAAATGAGGAAATTTTATAGATCGACAATCAACTCCTCTACACTCCAGTCTTCGAACGAGCCGTCTGGCAAATACCTTCTTATCACTAGAGGTATTTTCTTTTCTGCCAATTCTTTCATTGCGATCCTCAATGGGTCCGTTTCGCCCTCAAGGTCGACGAAAACAGGGGCATTCATGGAGATTTGCAGAGCCCTAGTACCCAAGATTCTCGCCCTCTCATATTTCGTCATGTACGGTGTGGTCGTTCTCTCCTCCTTTGGTATGGATTTTTCTTTCAAGGTTCTTTTGCGCTGGAATTCATGCTGCTGGAATTCCTCGGCCCCAGTGCCTCCTGTGATAACCGTCTTACCGTTTTCGTCTTTGACTTCGCCGTTCTTCATATCTTCAGGCTCTTCATAGGCCTCAGGTTCCGAGAAATGCTCATTCTCGAAATCTTCAAAATGCTCAGGACCATCATTGAATCTAAAAAAAAATTGCGTCAGTTTCAACCTTGAAAAGTCACTACTTTTAAAAGCAATAAAGCTTATACTTTCAAACATACTCTTCGTCGTAGTCGGACATTGCGCTGATGAGAGAGATGAGTCTGCCGTTTGGAACTTTCTCTTCTATGATTTCAGATGATAAAATTTTAAACTTAATACGTTGATAACACTTCGAACGAAAATATGAATTACATGAAAAATCTACTCGAAGATATTCATTACTATCGTTCCCTCATCTTGCGAGTAAGTCGGTTTATGGATGAGGAACTCAACATTTATACTGCCAAATTCATAACGAAGAATGATTCAGGTGGTGCGGATTGTGGAGATTCCGAAGGAAGGCCAGAAATCGCGAGCGTTCTGAATAGGGAAGACTCGAGTAGCCCTAGACCGAAGATATACTTTTGTGATTACGATGGTTGCGTAAAGTCTTTCACTAGGCCTTCTCTGCTTACCGAGCACCAGCTCTCTGTACATCAGGGCATAAAGTCCTATAAGTGTGACCAGTGTGAGAAGGCTTTTGCCAAAAAAAGTCATTTAGAAAGGCACATGTACTCGCACGCGATTGACAAGCCATTTAAATGCTCTGTGTGTGGGAAAGGGGTGACGACTAGACAGCAATTAAAGCGTCACGAGGTGACGCATACCCTTTCCTTCAAATGCACTTATGAGGGGTGTGGGGAACGATTTTACAAGCATCAACATCTCAGGGCACATATACTTTCAGTTCATTTGCAGAAGCTTAAATGTCCTCATTGCGGGAAGCAATTCCAGCGACCTTACCGCTTAAATAATCATTTGGCGAGGCATCACAATCCAGAAAGCCAATTGGTGTATCAGTGCACATACCGGTCATGTGTCTGCGCTTTTAAGACGTGGACAGCTCTACAACAACACATAAAAGAAGACCATCCCAAACTGCTATGCTCAGTGTGTGGTAAAGCATGTGTTGGTGAACAGGGTCTCGAGATGCATATGTTGATTCACGATGACTCGCAAGTGATAAAAAAGTGGAAATGTGAAATATGCGATGAAATTTATTTTGCCAAAAAGGCTATGCTATTTTCGCATTATGCAGAGACCCATCCAGGGGTTCTTCCGGCTCAGAACTTGGAAGAAAGAGAACAGGTAGTTCAAAATGAAGAAAGTTCTTTGGCGAGTACAATTTCGAACAAAGATAATAATACTTCGAAAACAAGCCACAAAAGCGATATACCTTCTATCAAGACAGAACTCCTGCTAGAAAGCTACCTGGAGAAGGGCAACTCTGCTATCGGCTTGCTGCTGAATTCAGTAGGGCGAAAGCATAAGTGCCCATTTCCAAGGTGTTACCGGACGTTCAAAAGCCAAGAGCGATTCGAAATGCATCTTGACAAGCACAGAATTCATGAATTCAAATTGCAGATGCTACGCGATGACAGCCAAAAAGATCACCTACCGATAAATGAATCGCAATTGCCACACCGGGCCACTGAAGGCGATTCTGATGAATCAGTTACTCATTGAGGCATTGAATGGAGTTTTAAATCAACAGAGGTGTGCCGACATACCGAACGGTTATTTGTTTAGATGTACGTCATAAAGTTAATATAGTCTCAGAGATATATTTAGTTATGAGGTCTAGCGGTCTTCTCGATTAGGCAGTGCATGTAGCTGAACTACTTGATGTTGCAAGGACGCCATTGAAATATCACGCATACTTGATAAGAAGCATGCGAGGCCCTCGTTATAACTTGTCACTATAACGCAGCCCGTCTTCCTATTCTGAATTCTCCACGTGTATGAGATGAACTTACACATCATGAATTGAGAGCTCTGCAAGTGGAACCCGTCAAGACCGTCGTTACTTCAAAAGAGAGAAATGCTACATTAATTTTGCCTTATTGTGCCGTCAGACAATGTTGAGATCCAAGAGCACGTTGTTCTTGCATATGAGACAGCCTCATGGATTACATAGAAGATTGCAGAGCAGCACCCAACTACATCAAAAATATCACTTCGAGAGATTCATATCACTCATGAAAAAAAGTAAGTCATCATCATCATCTCCATGACCCAAATCTGCCTTCTTTGTATTATCCTCACCTTCTTGAGAGGAATTTCCAACCACGGCCTTATGGAGTTTGGCGTGGGCTGGTGTAGCCATTGTAGTTGGATTCGAAAAATTCACTATCGACTTGAAGGGCAATTGGCTTCGAGAGAAGGAACTAGAAATACTCCGGACCGAACCAGGTGACGTTGAACGTACTCCCTTGGAGTCGCCGAGAATTCTAGCGTTGCTTGCAAGAAGCTCTTCCTCCTCAAGGTCATCATCTTCAACAATCCGTCCTACTAATGATCCCTGCCGATCACGGGTGCCGCTACCGGCGGAATGAATGGACTTTCCGCTGGTCATATCACTAGCGCCATCACCCCTGGCAGAGATAGATCTGCTTCTTGAGAGGCGCATGGGAATGGAAGAGTAGTGCATAGGCGGTGAAAAGGACAAGTGGGGGGAGTGCGAGCTAGACCGCCGCTTCTGATTAGAGGACTGCTCAATTGAAAGACTCATTGATAAGTCGTCGCTGAGCGTGTCATTCGTACCTTTCATTGACTGAAATTTAATCAATGAATTTGAGATGTCCACGCTCGATACTTGAGAATTTCTCAACTTAAGTTCCTTTTTATCTTCTAATAGTTTCATAAAATCTATCAAATCCCCAGACAAAGATTCATTGGACTTAACCGGTCTCTGAGGACGTTCCGTGCTATCTGATCTCCGCACGCTGGACTGTCTGCGAATGCGCCCAAAGGAAGAGGAGTATTTTGATGCGCTACCACTTCCTATACTAGACGCTTCCAATTGAGAGTCATGAAAAACATTACCGTAAATGTTATTATACCCAGTACTGGATTTTTGACCCCTCAGAGCAGCCACGATTGAGCTCCCAGACGGATTTCTCGTTAAACTTCCTTGCCCTTGTGGTACATTATAAGTGGAGGAGCTGCCAACTGACCCAACTTTGAAGGGTTGGAACTGTCGCGAAGATGCCGACAATCGTCTCTGGGGTGATGGATCAATGTAAAGATTTGGACTCAGCGTTGTATTTGGCGAGATGGACATCGAGCGATTTCTGTTCATGGAAAGTTTTCTCATAGGAATGTTATTACTAGAAACAATCGAGCGCGATAATCTCCCTTCCACGCTACCGGTGTATGGGCCCTGAGAGGAGTCGTCTCCGCCCACAACAATGAAGTTGCAGTCACGTCGGTATGAAACGGAAATTCGCAAAGATCCATACACCGTGCTAATTGGTGTTATTTTCCTTTGCTCGAGATGTGGAGGGATGTTAGTTTCGTTACTCATGTTCGTATAGGTGGCGATGATTCCTTTGCTCAGGCCCACTCTTCCCTTAGAAACAATGGGCTCTGACCCATCCAAGATACGAGTCTTAACATTGACCGATACGAAACTTTGTTGAGAGGTAGCGGGCTTCGATAAGCGACTGTTCAAATCATTTGCAGGTAAAAGACTCACCAAAGTGTAAAGATACCGGAAGAGAAGGACCAGCTGTCGATAGATTTCACTGATATCTGTCTCCTCCGTAGGCGCTTTCGGGTTCTTTTCCAGCTGTATCAACCAGCGCTCAAGCATGATCTCCGACTTTTTCGTTCCTTTGCAAACATTCCATGGGTTATCGTCTTGGTCTCTCAGTATGACGGAATGCGATGGACCCAAATCTCGCAAATCGAGAAAAACTTCAATTACCAGCGGTTGTAGTTGTTTCTGCCCATCGAATGATACCCAATCCTTTATTTCTTCCTCAATGGTGGCGTCGTCCCGCGTCTCAATATTAAACCATTTATTGGTCTCTTCCTGCTCACCAACTTCGAAATTCTCTCCGCTTGTTCTCGAGTGACAAATTACAGTAGCTGCCTTCAGAAAAAAGTTGTCTATAAGCTCACATAACCGACTATCACTTTCTGTTGTCATCGCCTGCGCTCATTTGCCATACCAAATCAACCGTCCCTACAAGAAAAAATAAGAGCCTTTGATGCACTTCTCTTCTTTGACGCGCCTAGATATATGTTAAATTGGGTTTGTCAGACACAAGCTTGACCTGTCTGACATACACCGTTTGAGTAGTCGAGTTGTTAATGTGTATCCCTGTTTGACATTGCGTTTCCTAAATCGCTGTTGATTTTCTAAAAGTGATCACGTGGTTTTATCCGAGGATTGATCTTCCTCTTATTGTGTAAATAATCAACGCCTACACCAAATACGATGAACATGGGTTTATCAAAACGAGTCAAATATATATTCCTTACTTATACCTTAATTATCGTACGAGGACGAAAGGTCATAAAACAAGTCAAGCAAACAACCGGAACTCCACGCTTGAGTTGGGCTCGAATCGTCGCAAAGCTCCCCGTCTTTATTCGTCAACTCCGTCAAGCCAGCCCAAGGACTCTTGTCGATCCAACTTATGTGCCCTGCTAGTCTGTTGTGTAATTGTTGATATAAGTAGGTCGATGGTCGGGATCCATCCCGCGTGCGAGCCTTAGCATCGGCTTTGAACTGGAAAATGTGGAAAGCACGCAAAAAGTACCCATAACACCAAACCCACTCTGGACCCTGATGATAATTGCGACCTTTGGCAGTCGCAAAATCTGTGGAGTCCACCCCGTTTCGATAGTATGGACGATAATTGTAATCAGAAGGATCTAAAGTCCGCATACCAATGGGGCCTCTGATATTCTCATCCGCGATTCTCAAGGCACCCAGTGCGAGCTCCGGTGTGAAAAGCTCTGGCGCCACTGTCATTGCAATTGCAAAGTTTGGCCGCAGTTGATAGTCCTCATAAGGTTTTCCGGTTCTGAAAAGATCTTTGTATATCCCACGTCGATTGATAATGGAAGGATCAACGTCAAAGGATTCGTCATCGTCTGAATTTTGGGGAATATAGAATTTCTTTTCAAAGCTTTTTAGCACAAGGCTTTCCCATTCCTTATATGTGATCTTCAAGCCGTCAGACTTCTCGAGTTCGGTGAACCCAAAACGATTTTGACCTTGCAATTTTATTACAAATCTTAACGCACTTTTCAACAGACCAATAATTTCAATGGCAGCCCCGTCGCGGGGAGTTCCAGGAATACCACTTGAGCCGGCCATTTCACTCTCCCCCATTTTGTCCATCCAGGTACCACAGTTTAATTGGGACCCACCGTGAATAAAGCCTGTTTCCCAATCGACGGAAATCTCAATATTGAACCCTTCGTCTTTCATAACTCTATCAAGATTTGGCCCCGCATTGGCCTCTCTGTACTTAATACCCTTTGCATGCCTCTTGAAGATTTCATGAATGATTTCTTCAATGGTACTCTCATATGCAAAAGCCCTTGGGTCATCAACACTAACATAGGTGTCGTCCAGGGGGAATCGACGAGATACTTTCTCCTTGAGAATTTCCTCACCATTTGGAACAATTTCAACGTAATCTTGTATCGATTGAAGAAAAAACCATGCCGCGTCTCGAGCATTGTATCTCGGGTTACGCCCAGCATCCAAAAGATTCGGGATTAGTCCATGCTTCAAAGTCCTCGCAAAAGCCAAAATATGCTTTTTAGCGTCTTCGTATCTGCCCGTTGCCAGTAATAAACCACGCAATGCAATAAAGACATCTCTACCCCAACAACGCATGTACTCTGAAGAGAAATGGGGCAGTCCTGCAGCCATACACGGAACGTTACTTTCAGGCACAAGTGACGTTGAAGACATCACCGAAACCATTTGCACGGAAGTCATAGCAAGGCTTTGCACAAATTTGGTTGAACTACCGACGTTTTCAGACATTTGCTGCAAAGCGCGGTACCTACAACTTTCATAGGCAATGCCAACCACAAGTGCAAAGAAGCTCGGAGCTAAGTAATAAGGTAATTGCTTAATCTTTTCAAAACGAGAGGCAAGCCAGTCTTGAAGTTCTTGAATCCCTGGATATTCTTTGTAAGAATCTAACCTATTGACCAAGTAATCCAAAGCCCAATAGCCTTCTCTAAGATGGTCGCTAATGGGATGCGCTAGATCATTTAGGAAAATAACATTTCTCAATACTGTTACCCAACCTTGCAGGCCACAAAAGGTTAAAGTACCATATTTGGGGATGTTGTACGTTCCAAATTTGCCGGAGCTAACATCTTTTTCCTCACCATCACATCTGAACAAAGCGGCGTTTAACGAGTACAGATCGAGTTTTTCAGTGGCCTTGAGAGCCCCTGTTCGGAAGAAATGACTGAGACCCGGATCCATACCGTTCTGTTGAGTGCTAAATACTGCAATTGATCCTTGAGGAAAATCTTGAGGAATTTCAATTTCTGAATCACCGTTGGCCTCGTCATAGGTAATTCTAAAGCCGGAAATTTCACAAAGCTCAGTTGGAATACCTTTGATGGTCCACTTATCTTCAATCACATCACCAACCTTTTTAAGGGCATAACTCATCTCCAGTTCACAGCGAGAGCCTCTAAGAATAACTTTGGGTAACTTTTGATCGCCTCCTTCGCAGAATTTCGTTCTAGCAATCAAAAACCAGCCTGCACCACTGCGAGCATTACTTCTTTGAAGAGTAATGTACTGGCCCTCATGATGGACGTGCGTTTCGGAGTCCTCAATATCTGGGTTTTCTCTTGCCATAGAATCACGAATTTCATATAGCCGCTTTTTAACCGGAGAAATACCATCATCCATTTTGATTGCGTATGTTCGCGACTCGCCGACAACATCCAAAAGATAGGGAAACATTTCATCATAACCATATACCGAGCCAATAGCTGTTGCACAAAGGCTTACTAGAGCCGCATTGGGGAGTGCGTCTTCAACGGTTCTCTTTTGAAATGGCGTTTCATTATCATGTGTACAGTCCATGAATAAAGCGTGGGGTGGTACAGCAGTAAGGATTTTTGGGATCCTAATTTCAGAGGCATGCTTTAGCGTCTGATCATCCGCTTTCGAATCAGTAACGCTTAGTTCATCACTCATTGGGTAGGCAAAGTCATCGAGAGGGAGAAACTTGTATGATCCAATTGGCCTACCCCCGTGTCTGTGTACTAGGCGCGAGAGTTCTTCTTCGGACCAGGCCTGCATGGCTTCCCGAATAAGTGACGATATGGCAAGTCTTTCTACAAAAAGACAATCCATAGACTCAGATCCCGAGAACAGTTCCGCCACAACATAAAGATTGGGATTATGCTTGCGAGCAAGGTCCAGAAAATATTCGCCGACGTGAAGGGGGGTCGAGTGACAATTATCAATACGAAAGCCATCAAACAGTTTGGCTGTCATCTCAATATATTTTGACATGCGATCCCATAGATATCGTGAATCATCTGGCCCTGATCCGTAGCGCAGTTTCACACAGTCTCCCCACACAATTACTTCTCTCCTTAGATAGGCCCTAGATTTTGAAGATGCAAAATCTACCAAGGGATTCCCATTCCATATCCAGCCATTGTTTGCCAGCGCATACGCCTCGCCATCCTTTGCCTTAAATCTAGTGAAATATGGCTCCGTTAAAGGCGAATCGTTGTTGACCTCGCCCAAACTTGGGCCGTGCTCATCAATGCGAAGATACTTGATCCGATTGTAAAGTTGTTCAAGAATTTCTCTAACGTCCTCGTCATATTCGCGATATAAAGGTAAATTTATCTCGTTCAAAATTGTTTCAACTTGGCTAGACATATCTTTGTCAAAGTTTAAGCCATACACTGATTTGAGGATGCTAATGAACTTCGAAATTTGAAGCTTATTAGAAAATCTGTCTCCCAGAGTTCCAAAGCCTTCCTCGCCTGTCTTTTCACGAACAAAACTGGCGAGCTGTACTGGATTTTCCTTAATTTCTTGCGGAACATCAATCTCCTCATGTGAAGCTGACTCCCAATGACTTTCAACAGCGGCCAGAGCAGCTTCCACATCTACGACATAATACTCCCAGAGTCGCAAGGACCCCAAAACATGAACCTTGACTCCCTCCATCACCCGGATAAGATCTTGTGTGCTGCGAAGAGTCGTTGGATAACCTAATTGTTTCATTTTGCTGCTAAAGTCCAGCAGCGCCTGATCGAGCTCTATAGCAGCCGTTAGATGAGGTGCAGTTTTATGATTGTAGCCGGCTTCTGGATGATCACGAAGCCAAGGGGAATTGTCGGCTGTATGGTTGAACACGACATCGGTCAGAGCTAGCATTTTGAACTTCTCATGCAGTCGCTCGATCATCTGTCCCACGTCTTCGGGCTTTTTGAAAAAATGTGTATCGAACTGGAGCTGATCGTATATGGAATATGGAGAATTCGACGACCCGCGCTGTTGCAACGGAGTGAAATGCACCATATTGTAACCCTTTGAGGCGACTTTTTCAAACACACGATCCCAATCCTTCCCCATCCACTTGGAAACAACAGTCTCCATCGCAATAGCGTTCAATTGCAAAAACCGGTCGCCGATTGTTAGCGTGGGAGGCACGACAAAATAAAATCGGCGGGTGGTCTCTAGCTCATCGTTGTCGTTGCAGTAGGACAGATAGAAACAGTAAGAACCGGGCGCAAAAATGTCCAGCGCGACGTGGTCATCCCGCTGGAAACTCGCATTGATTCTTTTTTTGTAAAACTTGTCGCGAGCAAATGGAGTGTCGGAAGTCGGGGGACAGTTTGTCCACACTAAGCCGTCACGTGTCACAGGGGAACCTCCCGCTATCACAAGATACACTCTAAAAGAAGGATCAGAATTCTTCTGATCTTTGCATGGCGGCAACGATGGTAATGTCAAAACACCTTTCCCGTACGAACAACTAACAATTGGCTCTCCAGACTCTGATAACCTTAAGAGCAGTTCCCTCATTCTCCGCGCTAGCGTTGATATTATGTAAATTCTTCGAAAATCAGGTTGAAAAAGGGACGATCCTATTCTTCATCGCAATTTCCTCGAGCCTATAGCTAGGCCGCTTTTATACTGCTCGGCCCCTTGGCCCGAGATGCCGCCCCTTGTTGAAGTAGGGTTCGCAAAGCTGCAATTGAACGTAAAAAGCGACTGTGATATCTAGTTTTCGACGACAGCGTCTTACCACTCAACGAGATCAACCGGGCAGTGTTATGCTTCTTTTACTTATCATTAATGTAGCGAATCAACTCAAATACCATTAAATATGGTCACATTACTCGGTTAAAAAGAAAGCCGTATGCAACTGTTGAAAGGTGAAGTTTTTCGACAAAAGTGACAGTTGTCAAAAGAAGTGGAGTTAATTTTTTTGACTTAGTCTTGAATTTCTCTCACTACTCCTTATATATAGATCGTTTTTCTAAGCGGATCCCAGGATGATGGCTTGGAGCTAATCGAGCTCAGTCGTTTTGTGGCGGACTGCCGTTTACTTGTAGAACATCGTTCCATGCGTTGCCATAAGGGGGAAAATTAGTTGCGACACTGGAACAAGGCAGAAGTCTCCAAAAAGGAAGTTGGCACCAATATTCCATGTTTGCGTAGAAAATCTAATGAACCCGTACCCTCCTAATTGTTCCTTTACTTAGATAGATTATATATGAATGTTGTAGGATTTCTTAATAGATGTGATAAACTAGATGAGCAGTCTATTAAGAGTTTGGACCTTTGGACCTTTACACTCATTAGTGAGAGTATTTCAAAAAAGTATAGTAAATGAAGAAATTAAAACAGGGCTTGCTCCAAATGACTTAACAAGAGGGCATGTTGGCATGTTTCCTGACGCTAGGTTGAAACCCCTTTATCGTTATCTACAATGCTTCTCTGGTGCATCACTGTCACGTTACCAGGTACTAAAAACACGTCTTACAAATACGTTGATCGTGATATCAATCATTTCGAAGGTTCTCATCGTGTGAAAATTTATCCAAAACGAAGGAAGCTGGGAGGCTCCTGGCAAGAAGGTGGTGGCTAACTGATACTTAGAGCAACCTTTTTAGTTATAAGCTTGTTGAAGACCGCGCGTATTCCCTGAAGCCAACGTTTCAAGACTAGTAGCGTACTATTTTACCATATTTACCCGAGAAGTCCGAGGGATACCTTAAACTAGCAAAATATTGGCAAGAGTCCAAATTGGTGATTCAACCTAAACATATACAAGAATCAAAATCCCATGGTTGAAAGAGGCCCAGACCATTGGCTGGAAAAAATCAAGAAATGCCAGTCTTTAACCGAGGCGGAAATGAAGCAATTATGCGAAATGGTGAAAGAATTGCTTATGGAAGAGTCTAATATACAACCTGTGCAAACACCCGTTACGGTTTGTGGCGATATCCATGGCCAGTTTCACGATCTGCTCGAGCTATTCAGAACTTCAGGCGGCTTTCCTGACCAAATAAATTACATTTTCTTGGGAGACTACGTGGATCGCGGTTACTACAGTCTGGAAACTTTTACACTTCTGATGTGTCTCAAGGTCAAGTACCCTTCACGTTTGACTCTGGTTCGTGGTAACCACGAATCGCGTCAGATCACGCAAGTATATGGGTTCTACGAGGAGTGTTTAAACAAGTATGGGTCGACCACCGTCTGGAAGTATTGTTGTCAGGTCTTCGACTTTTTGACCCTAGCAGCGATCATAGATGGCAAGATCCTCTGTGTGCATGGTGGTCTGTCGCCAGAAATCCGTATGCTCGATCAGATACGTGTGCTTTCCAGGGCTCAGGAGGTTCCTCACGAAGGTGGGTTCTCAGATCTGCTCTGGAGTGATCCAGATAATGTCGAGGCCTGGCAAGTTTCTCCGAGAGGCGCAGGATGGCTTTTCGGCAGCAAGGTGGCCCGCGAGTTCAACCACGTCAACGGGCTTAGTCTCATCGCCCGAGCACATCAACTTGTGATGGAAGGTTTCAAATATCATTTTTCCGAGAAAGACGTCGTTACCGTCTGGTCCGCACCTAACTACTGCTATCGGTGTGGTAATGTTGCCAGTGTCATGAAGGTGGACGAAGACCTCGAGCCGACCTTCAAGATTTTCTCCGCGGTGCCTGATGACTACATTCAGGAATCTAGCCACACGACCCAGCGCGGAGGCTATTTCTTGTGACATAAGGATAAACAAGCCAATGCGTTGCTTGGTCAAACAGCATTTTTTAAAATATTTTGTCAAACACTAATGAAGAAACGCGAGGTTATAATGGAACAATGCAAAGAAAGTATAAAGCCTAAAAGAAAAAAGGTGGAAAGGTGAGAACGTAGTCAATTTTCAAATAATTAAAAGAGACAAACGCTAAAACCATCTTCCTCTTTTTCTTCTGTACCATATTTAATGATTCAGGAATAAATATGTTTTCGGGTCCGTTTTTGTTGTCAGATAGTGTAGATTACAGCTTAGAGAGGCTATTTTCTGTCACTGAAGTCACGTGCGGAGATGGCTGTCTCCGCACGTGAAAAGGGACAATCTCCGCCAGTTTGGTAATTTCAACAATAAGGAGACCTGATGGATGGCACAAACCCTTTGCATCTATAGAAATATAGCCAATAGAATAAAACTTAATTTAAACCAGCTTTTCAAAATGGCTATATTAAACCCTCGTTCTCTCGTTTTCCTTGCCTTTTGGCTAGCAGCGGCGACTGCATTACCAGCTTTCCAGGGGCTTTTCCGCTTTCCGGGAATTTCAAGCGACAACAAGCCCATAGCTGGCGACTCTCCACTTCAACAGTGTGACGCGAGTGAGTCACAGCTTTTGGACATTAGGCTCATCAACCTGCTACCAAACCCTCCAGTCCGTGGGGAAAACTTGACAATCTCAGCTGCGGGGAAACTCAGCAAAGAGGTTAACGAAGGTGCCTATGTGGATGTGGAGGTGCGTCTAGGGTACATCAAGCTTTTGAGCCAGACCTACGACATTTGCGAGGAGCTCGAAAACAACGACGTTAATGGCTTGTCATGCCCACTTTCACCCGGTGAGTATATGCTCGAGAAGAGCGTGGAGATTCCAGGTGAAGTGCCTCCAGGAAAATACAGTATTGTGGCCAGAGCTTTCACGGTTGACGACGAGGAAATCTCGTGCCTGACCGGAGAAGTGCTGTTCCCAGCTTACTAAAGAGACTTAAACATTCTAAGTAAACAGTAATAGCTTTTAGCGACTTTTAAATCAGCCAGTTGTCCCGTGGTGTTGATGAGATAGTCCACTAAGCATTGTCAAATCACTTCTTCAACAAATCACGTGGTTTTAGTTTAATGTATCCGGGGACGGAAGTTTGCAAATACATACATTAATCAAGCCACTATTGAAGGTAGCCAAATCCCCCGCACAACTGTGGAATCTAGCCATACAACATGCCTATGCTATTAAATAAAATACCATTCAGAAGAATTCAGTTACTAGGAGTTCGCAGCCCGGGCTTGTTCTGTTTTTCCACGACTGCCCCACGCTTCAGTGCTGATAAACCTAAGACCCAAGAAGACGACGACGACGTCCTGCTTAGAGTGAAAGTGGAACCCATTAAAAGAACAGATGAGCCACTTGACAAAAAAACTGCCCGTTTGATCTATCAGTCGAGAAAGAGGGGCATTCTGGAAACGGATTTACTACTTTCTCGTTTTGCTGCTCAACACCTGAAAAGCATGACCCCGGAAGAGCTAGAAGAATATGATCAGTTGCTGAACGAACTGGACTGGGATATTTACTATTGGGCCACCAAGAACTATAGCGTGACTCCACTACCCAAGAGATGGGAAAATTCAAAAATACTGAAAATGCTGCAGGACTTCAGCGTCAATAGGGAAAAAGAGATTTTGCGGATGCCTGACCTCTCCAAATATTGATGGTATGCGTACCTTTTCCTGCTTCAACCACTTGTATATAGGCCTCGGTATTATTGTTAATATTATCACTATTATGACTGACAACGCCTACGTGCAGCATTTATGTGCGCTTTTTCAACTACTTCCAAATGACAAGCTAGATATCTTCGGCGGTTGCGACGAATAAAAGACTGGGGCTACCTTGAGGCGCCAGCTTGCCTTGTTCTTGAGAGAGTTTTAGAAGTGATGTTATGGTCGTCTCTCTCTTCCTGGGTCAGAAAGTGGAGAAAAAAAAATTGAAAACCTGAACTAGAGGAAGAGACACTTTTCAGTGAGGAATCTTCAGAAACCGAAGGAATAGTAGGAATTTGCCAAGGCTGATTCCCTGAGTTGAGACTATGTCAGGTAAGGCACCGATCCATAGACTGCCTCCTCTTCCGAGGCTGAAAGTGAAAAAACCTGTTGTTCAACAAGAAGCTAACAGATGCCTTGTGCTTATGTCCAACCTTTTACAATGCTGGTCATCGAACGGACACATGAATGCCACCTGTGAAGAACTCGCGAAGGATCTGAAGGCATGTACGTCGGTAAATGCGATGGGTAAAGGAGCCACCGTGAAAAGAAGTAATATAAACTATCATGCTGCCAGGTTGTACGACAGAGTCTCTGGAAAGCCTCACGACTAGAATGTCGTTCTTGTATGTAATGCGTCCTTTGTCTTAACTTCTCTATATACTTGCAATGATTAAGACGATGATTAGATCCTTCCCTTCCGCTCCAGTGCGTCATCAATGAGGTACCACCCAGGGAAAAATTTAGTATCTTCCTTGGACCTCACAACTTCAAGGTCTTTAGCTGAGACTGATGACACTTTAATACCTTCTCGCTGGCTTTCGTTGTAGCTCATATTCTGCTCTGTTTTGAAATGATTCACCTTGTGGGTGAATGAGCCGTAATGGTCAGGGCTTTCCTTTAGATAAGGATTGGGGATGGTCGAGTTTACGCTACCGATAGACGTGAATCCCAATCCGTATAGTCCGCATATCTCCTCTCCCGAGTAGATGAGAAAGCTCCACACATTTGCTAGCTTCCAGTGCAAAAGCGGCTGTATCCTCATGAATTTTGGCCAATCGGAGTCGGTTTCCTGTACGCACTCCAGGTCTTCCCCAAATGGGTCTGTGTGCCGTATGCCAATGACAATCGCTGTTGTTTCGCTGTGTTTAGCTAAGTAGTCGCTGAAGGCAGCTTGCATGGTGGATTGATTTCGAGGAGACTCGTAAATGGACAAGCAATATCTGATTCTCGTTGATTCTATCAAACTTTCGAGAGTTTCAAACGTTTCTTCACGGTTTATGTACACCGTGGGGAGAGTTTCGAACGGAAATCTGTGATATTGAGCAGGAAACTCTGAGTTTGTAATGCTTTGCATGAAAAATTCCCACAGACAAGATAGATATATTATCAAAAGGACTTGGCAATCCTTCCCACCGTTGAACGAGAACGAAATTTGCTTACTAAAAGGATCCCAGTGCTTAAAGACGATCTCCATTAGCTGGTGCCTCGTCAGGTTAATAGCTTCCTTTGTTTCCGATATGAAAGCCGTTTCATCTGGCAGGGAAAGATAGCCTCTTGTCACATTGAAGCAGTGCTCTGCTATTGAACTCAAAGTCATTTGTGATGGAACGACGGCCGAGCGCTGATGCAATAATTATTAGATCGGCGATCTAGTTTGCGAGCTCGTTGAGGTCAAAAATCGACGACTCTCTCGTAAATAGTGTCCTGACTCGGATCGACACATACGAGCGATTAGTTGTTTATAGTTGACTTCTCTTTAGCTTAGCGAGGTATCGTTCGATGTATCTTAAGTTCTCCACAATTTCCTGGCACCACAGCGCATCCACGGGATAGGTGTCTGTAGCAGTTTTGTTGTCTATGTTTGAGTTGTTGACTTCTAGCACAATATCTTGTAAAATCTCAATAGTATCGACGTCACCTAGAAATCCGTTGACGCTCATTTCTGTGACTAATTGACGAAGCTGAGCGATATCTTGGTAGTTTTCCCACGAATACTTCATTAACAAATTGTAAAAATCGACGTTGCAAACTATCAAATAGAGCTCCAAGTCACTGTTGCGTTTGCACCACGTGTAGACTGCTGTTATCAGCGTGTACCTTCTGTCTAGAGGAAAGCTAAATTCTTCATCACTCAAAAGATGCTTTACAATGTACGGAAGGGTCATGGTATAGGGTTGTGGTAAGGAAGAGGGACTGCGCCTGCAAGCCTCTCCAACATGTTTCAAGGTTTCTGAATTGAGCTTTTCTGTGCTGTTTGCAGTCTTGGCATACAAATCGAAGTACAATTTCAGTTGTTTCAAGCAGTCCTGATCAGTATGTATTTTTCGACTCAAAAATTCCAGATGAGGCTTCAAAGCTTTTTGAAGGGCTGCTTTTAGTTTTTCCTTGGTTTCTAGCTTCTCCACAGTCTCTGCTTTGACGGTGCTTCTAAGCCTGAGGTCAGGGCTAGAGACATTTTGGCCCTTTAAAGCAGATTTGGATACGTCTTGTTCAGCAAAGTATGTGGATGTCAGTGAAACCGGATATCTCCTTATATCGTCCTTAGTAAGGCGCGGTGATTGGTGTTCTTCGACAGCTTTCTGATCGATGCCATTCTCCGCTGGTTTCGCATCAGAAATTGACGGCTTTTTCTTTTCAAAAACAATTTGTAAGTTTTCCGCACTGTCCATGCGCTGTAGAGTTTTTATTGGCAATGACTGCCCGAGGCCCGTCTGTGCATTCTTTTTCTCATCTTTCTTCATAATTTCTAGGAATATTTGTTCGAACAGTGTTCGTTCCTGAACAGATGAGACAGGATCATTCTTGAACTGGTTGGCAGCATTTCTCGAACGCTCCTGTTGGAATAGTTTTCCTGAAAAGAGAGATCTTCTAAGAAGGGTGCGTGGCCCTTGCAAGGCTTTCATTCTCAGCGACGTCTATCTTACTTTGTGCTGATTTTTTGTCAGTTTCTAGCTTCATTCGAAATTAGATTTTCTTCCTTCATAGACTTGGATAATATCAATTAGACGCTATTGTATCCTAAATTTTTGGCATAACATGAGCGTTTCCCTAATAACCACCAGCAATTAATAGAATGCTTTACTCAAGCTTCTTTGGTTCAAATTGCTAGGCTCGGTTTTATGGTTTCGTAATGACGACAAGGCTCAAATCGCTTATTGATTAAAAAAGTAGCCTTTCGCCCTTCATTCAGCAAAAAAACTTCTTGAATTGATGTCTCCCCGCTTGTAAATTCCATCCAAAACTATTATGTTTGTGTTCTTTGCTCTTTTTATGTTATCGCTGCATTAAATTTGTTAATTATTTGGTGATCTATTTATGACAAGCATCAGAATCCTTCTAGAGCTCTAGTTGCCTTCTCTAATCTCTTTAGTCCTTCCTCAAACCTTTCGGGATCGAGAACCATATCAGCTGTCAACCGAGATAGAGAGTCGACCAATCGTTCAAGCGCTCGTTTTTCCTCTACTCTCATTCCTAAATTGGCAAATTCTGATCCGATCATGGTTCCCTTCGTTACATTGAGTAGCTGAGAAATTGTGTCGATATCAAAAGGTCTCATCTCAGACCGCGGCCTACGCTTTGGCTTGCTCTCATGTGTGGTATTAATTTTGCCCTTTTTTTGTCTCGCTGGTGTCGTTAAATGCTCGTCTTTTTTGGCATTCCTACTGTCATCATTACTCGCCAAGTGAGGTTCATCACCCTCTCCATTAAAATTTGCCATGTGGGGCAGGGGCAGGTTTGGTAATTCGGGTCGTTGTTCAAGCTTTTGCTGTTGCCGTATCGAGGGTGATGCCAAGAGGGTTTCGTTTCTGTCTATCGAGACATTATTACTCTCATCAGGTACGCTCGGAAGCGGCCTGGCTAAATAACTGTCATCTTCGGTTTCGGCTTGGGCCATTGCGTCACCTTCGAGGTCATTCTGATCTTGGTCCGCAGCAGAGTAGTAGCTCGTGGACTTATTGGTACTCACACGGGAAACGGAGTCTTTGAGGGACATGTGTTGCTCCAGTTGAGTCTGTATGTCATCAAGCGTATCCTTGATGAACAGGTGAGATGGTGGCCGGTTTCTGCTTCGAGGAGGAATAGACGGCTGATAATCTGAGGTCGAAGCACGGTCTGGTGGTCTGGGGCCCTCTGAACTGTCGAAAACACTCGTGGCAAGAGGCGGTACGACGCTGGAGGCTATTGATTGCATTTCGCCGTTCTCTTCGCCCGATGTGATGACGAGTTCGTTGCTTGCCGTTTCTTCGTAGATTATTTGTGGATGATTCGTAGCTTTGTCGGCTGAGCCAAAGGCGGGGCCGAGAAGCATTTGGGCCCCGTAATCTTCCTGCTGTGCTGGATTGTGCACTTTAGAGCGGTTAAGTCTTGCATTCTCGCCGCCGGACAGGACCGTGCTTGCACCACTGTGGCTCGAAATATTGTGAGAGTGACCACTTTCACTTGCGAGATTGCCTGATCCGATCGACGAGTTCGGCTTTTTGTGCTTGCCATCGCCGATGAAAGCGAGTTTCAAAGTAGAAGGCACTCTTGATGGCATATCAGATTGTCCGTTTTCGTCCCCATTGCTTGATCCTACAGCTGCCCTTGAACTGCTCTCTTCCAAAGGCGCACCATGCTGTCTACTACTGTCTTGAGGATTGGATTTGGAGACAATAAACGCGACTGGAACGCCTTCATGAATGCTTGCAGAATAATCTGATATCATACTTTCCCTTTTGCCGCGCTCTGCAAAAGAATTGGGCGACGAGAATTGGTTTGCATTAGGACCTGGTTCATGGAGCGTACCAGGTTTTTCAAACGAAAAATGTCGCCGATCCATGGAAAACCCGCTTTCTTGCTCTCTCGTCGGGGATTCTTTCTTTGGGCTTGGAATATGAAGTAGATCGTCGCTTCTCTCACTGCAGAAGGAGTCGATCATCTCCGAAAGTCGCTTACTGTTCGCAGCCATAATAGGTTTGTCTGATCTGAAGTTGATATAATTTGGTATTAGTGACCACGTAAAGTACAATGGTAATCGTTCAGATCACTAAAACCTTATCAATGCATCGTAGTATTTACTGAACCTAATCGACTTTTTTAGCTGAAAAGATCCTCGAATAGAGGAAGCCTTGTTTATCACTTATCCTAAATTGGAAAGGCGATGGCCTCTATGAGATCAAAATCACGTGAACCTGTTGACAAAAAACAAGCTAACCCCCAAAGCCAAGCGATGAGCTCGGTTCAAAGCTTCATACCAAGCTACTACAAGATACTTGATTCCTGTTATCAAATGAGAGAGCTGGGGGGTATATATGTGAGATGAGATCTTTGAAAGTTATTGAATCTTTTTTTTGTTAATTATTGCGCCGCCAGATCCGACGTTTGCTGTATGCATAAACCGTGTATCATTCGTGAGAGCCCTGGTTCAGATTTCCTTGAGGATGCCACACTTGGTTCACCAAATGGTAAAATAGATCCTCGATCTTATCAAGAGCTATTTGAGCCAGCGATTCTGGTTCGTTGGGCCAAATTTTATCCAACCTGCAGGGATCGAGAACCAAAGCCTTACAGTAACGTACCCATTCGCTTTTTAGAGAAGAGATGGGGTGATAAAAATGGTATGCACCTGTGTTACCAACTTTTGATAATCTTTCGCGAGACCATTCTAGCTCTTCTTCCACTGCTGGTAGTACTTGAGACCAAGCAACGTTGTGGGCAGAATTTCCAGTATCGTCATTTTTTGACAGAGCGTCGTTAAACTTAGTCCAAGCACCGATTAAAACAAGAGAAGAGATCGTAAAGGATTGAAAGCACGCGTTACTAGAAACTCCAATAAACCCTAGCGTTGGGTCTGCAATTGACAAAGTATGGAGGTAAAGACCTGTTACGCGTGACATGTTGGATGGTGCGCCATCTGTTGTCTGCGGATCTGGGGTAACAAAAATTCTGTAACTTTCAAGTAGCCTCTTCGAAAGAAAAGGATAACTAAAGAGGTAACCGGTACAGAAAATCACCGACGTGGGGTTTTCTACTACGTAGCCGTCTTGAAACTCGAGACCAGGTCCACTTGAATTCTGGAATTTCTTGATGGCACCCGTGAGTTGCACATTGGATGTTTCCACTAGCCATTTGTCGAACCAACTAAAGGGGTTCAGCTCGTTTTCCGGCATCGCAGGAAAATTCGAAGAAATGACGATTCTCAAAGATGGGCAAGCGTTTTTGACAGGCATGAGCCTTTTGAGCACATCCATGCAGCTGAAACTTTTCCCCACCAAAACGACCGTTTGCTCTTTACCTGCCAAACTTTGTTCCTTAATCCGTGGAAGTGAATTTTGGTACCAAGACTCGATATCCCGAACGTGTAACAAAGTACTCGGAAACTTCACATTAAATTCATGGATTTCGGGAGCTTCTTCTGACAAACTGCTCATGTAATAAGGGATATAGGGAATACCAAAATGACCATTGGCTATGACGACAGCGTCAAATATTTCACAGTACCATCTATCAAATTTACTTTCCTTCTCGGTCTCTTTAGCAACAACTATCCATTTGGTAGGTGATATTTTGTCCACAAATTCGACTGTTGTTCCCAATCTGTAGAAACTCTTGATATTACGCTTGTCCATGTATGCCTTTATTTTCCGTTTTATTTCTGGGAGCGGGATTAACGGGTAAGAGCTAGATTTAACGTCACAATCAGAGTAGCTTCCACTACAGTCAAATTCCATAAGTTTGCCTGAGACATTTGACGTGAAGTTCGAATAGAGCCCAGTTTCTGACGACAAAATAATGTCATCGCGTAGCAATTTTGACCGCACCAATCGCAGCGGATTTTCGACGCTGGTGCCTAAAAGCGGTTTCAGGCTTGTCACGGTACTTTTCCCTTCAGTTAAAGGTGACCCGTACTGAAATAATTCTTCAGCAGTGATGGGGATATCTAAATCGCTTGGAAGTGATCTGAGCTTGTCAAGCGCAGAAATTGAATCAGCATCGCTTTTCCTCGAGCAATTGGGCTGACCACTCCACACCCCACCTAACTCATTCTTAGCTTCAAATCCCACAATGTCCCATTGGCAGCTTTTTTCTCTCAAGGATTCATAAACGAACGATATTCCAGCTGGGCCGCCGCCAATCACTGCGATTTTCTTTAGCATTTTGCTCTCTATTTTCCTGATTTTCTACGGTCTAAGCCATAAAACCCAGCAAATTACCAACGCGAAGTCAGGGGCAGTTATGTTAATTGTGGAACCCTTTTTTATATCAATTTCTGGGCTCTTACAGTTTCGAGTATTTGTTGATCTGATCATCTGCAAGATTTAAAAAACAAAACTTGATAAACTCAGCGGACTTATATGCTAAAGCACTTTAAATAAACATGGCAATAAACAGAGCCATATAGGTATAAGAGCTTTGGTCGCTTAGAGAAGATTGCATTCGTTTTTAAGTCTTCAACATGAGTAAAGACGTCTTTCCCATGTTGGAGCTAGAAGAATTGGTGGTTTGTCTGCAAAGTTGTGATTTCTCCATGGCGTCGGAAAATAGTATATTGAGACCTACTTCGCAATATGTGACGACTTTATACAAGCAGATAATTGATAGTTTCATGGGGATATCGCCTGATGATCTCTCTAAATTTGATAACGAGATAGAAGGCTTCAAACTGGGTGTAAATAATTTTGACACGCGATTGAAGGACACCCTGAGCGTTTTGACGTTGAACAAAGTGTGTTATAAATTTTTTTGCGACGTCGGGGTGTCTGACTTTAGTTTGATGGATTTATTCAAACCAGATCCTTATCGCACTCGACGTCTTTTGAGCGCAGTGGTAAACTACGCCCGGTTTAGGGAGGAGCGAATGTTTGACTGTGATCAATTTATGTCTATTACCGAGACGCTATTAGGAGAAATACGACAAAAATTTGATGACCACAATTTTCTGCGAAGACAAGTCGACAGATACAGAGGAGTGGAGGGCATGGAAGGTCAAGACGACGTTACTACCTTGGAAGACGAAAACAAGAATCTGGAGACCCAATTGAAAAATTTAACGCACGTTCAGGAGGCTTTCACTATCGATTATAATACTTATAAATCCAATAAACAAGCCTTGCTGTCAGAATTAGAGTCCTTGGGCTATCAGCTGATTGAACTGGAATCTCAGAGAGACAAGCTGAAAAGATACACAGAGACCGATTTACCCACTTTGGAGCGAAGTCTCACAGAGCTTCGAACCGTCTTACAGCAACAGCACCAAAAGCTTTCTGAGTTAGAGTGGCGGCAGCGAAAAATCCTTATTTCGGGCAAAACTTTCACCAGCATAATGTCTCAAGTATATGACGTTCTCCAAGTCATCTCCACTGATATTCAAGAATCGCATATGAAGGAATCAGGCCTCATAGATCTTAAAGAGCAGATTTCACAAAGTGCTGATAAGCTCCAGAACCTGTTGACCTCCGGCGTTCTCGTGAAAATATCTATTGTGCAATCTCAATTGGACCACCACCAGGAAAAACTTGGCGAGCTTAAAGAGTCAACGACCGCAAAACAGCAGGAAAACAAGAAAGCAATTGAGATGCTCCAACACGAGTATTCCAAGGAAATACTTCCGGAGTTACAGTTGACCGAAGAACGCATAGAAAAGGAAATAATGGCAGGTGTGATGAAAGATTTAGAATCAGAGATACGGAATCTTAAGGCCCAATTTCAGCGTGAATCTGATGCCATTGAACTTGAATATTCGCTTTTGGCAAGTCACATTAACAAATACATAGAAAGCGTTCTCCAAAAAATGGACCAGGGCTAGCCCATGCTTCTCATTGAAAGAAGATTTGCACATAGAACTGCCTTCTCTCTTTGTTCCAATATGTGCAATTCTCATTTAAGCCATCCACAAACGTCTCCGACGTAGAAGTATTCTGATCGATCTGTAACTCACGTTTAGGAAGTTCAACACCAATGTTTTCAAATGGCTCATTGGCGACAACGAGATAATTTAACTCATCCGAAAATTCGTCTGGCAATTCAATACCAGATAATAATCTTACGAAAGGTCTGGAGTCGTGATTTTTTGTCGTTTCATCATTAGGGTAGTCTACTTGCATTGCAAATCCTTCTCGTCCAGTTTGTCCATCTTTTACGAGTACTGCTTTATATTTCGGGAGAATGCCATTATTTGAAATTTCTGATCGTAGCTCTTTAACTAAGTCTTTCATTTTAGCCTCCTCCTCTGAGACATGTTGTCGCTGCTTACCATTATTCGTGGCACCTCGCCTTAGCACATTCAATCCATGTTTCTTACCATTAATGTGCCTCTGTACGCTAGACCAGGACATGTGCATCGTGTTGCAAAGCTTACACACAAGTCTGCCGGCACTGTTCTTGTAAATATATGGGTTTTTCCTCGTTGCGTCATCAACCTCCTCCTCTCCGAAAGAAAACGGTACTTCCGCATCACCCCCCAGTAGCTCATCGACCTGTCTCCTACGATGTAAATTTTCTTGAGAAGCGGAGGCAATGCCACCAGAACCCTTTTTAGAGCCTGCTCTTTCTTGGTAATCCATCGTTGTATCCGAGTAGATTTAAGGTCGAGTTTTTGGCGAGTTTCCTATAAAAGGTGTCTGCCTAAATCTGTCGAGTTTCTCTCAGACTCTTGTATCTTAAAATTAAGATCATTAGTTTTCAAGTTGTCATCAGTTAGACTCAATTACTACTAATACTCGGAAAAAGTTACACATCTTCGTACACATATCTTTACACAGTAATTGCATTGCAATTATTCCTTGCTTATTGGCTCACTTGTAGCAGCTTCCTCAACATTTTGAGAAGGCTTTACCTGGTAAACACCTCTATCTACCTCAATGCAATCAATGTTCATTGCTTTTAACTCCGGCCAGCGATCATGAGGCACATCCCAGCCACATTTCCGTGCCACGAGTGCCGCGACATCGTCACAAAGACCCAAAAGTGATAAGTCAAACTCCGCGTGTCTAACGGGGTCTTTATTTATTAAAACTTGCGGGATGCCCGCGGGTATCATGTTGACAATCTCCGATACCGGAGCAACTTTGAGACTTGTGCCAATGCAGATCAAAAGATCGCATTTCAGAACATCCTCACGAATGAAGCGGTGAAATTTGGAAGGCAGAGCTTCGCCAAAAAAGGTGATGTCTGGTTTCAACACGCCATACGATTTTAACATGTGATAAACAGGGCTTGGAGGAACCACATTCGCTGGACTGCCAGAATTCGGAATCGGAGTTGTCGGAAAGTACTCCTTTCTCTTGTGATAACAGTAGGGACAAAGAGGCAGTTCTAAATTTCTGATATTTTGGAAAATTTTCTCTCCTGGTACTTTCCAATGACAAGTCACACAAGATGCTGTGGCAAACGATCCATGGCACTGCACTAGCTTTTCTGACTGTATACCAGCGTAAGATTCCAAATTATCGATATTCTGAGTATAGTTCCGTAGAAGTTTGCCCTTATCTTCGATCAATTTTATGAAACTGTGCAAAGGAGAGAAAATATTCTCTGGAGGAAGAACCATGTGCGCAATATTGTAAAAAACCGACGGGTCTTGGATGAAGATGTCGTAATTGAAAACATCCTGGGGGTCATCCAAACCAAGATGTCTTATTTTCGAGTAAAACCCCTCTGAAGATCTAAAGTCCGGTATGCCCAACGACGTAGAGATCCCTGCGCCGGTCAAAACCAGCACTTTTTTGGCTTCTTTGAGTTTAGCACAGAAGTCATCTAGAGTGTGAAACTTGGCAAGTTTCATTCGAGTACTCAGCACTTTGTTCATGGCCTTTTGCAAATCCTTAATCAAACGCACAGCGTGTCTTTTCTCAAGAGGATCGTCAAATTGGTCGTTCTCGCCCGTTTCAGAGGTTTTATCGGGGGGTGGCACATCCTTGGTCAACAGCGCGCCGTGTGGATAAATATCGCTCTCCACTACGTTCTGTACCGCCTCCAGCAGCTGTTTGTCTTTGATTTGAAATCCAAGCAACTTGATAAGATGGTATATGTACAACGAGTTCAAGTCCTCCGGTAGATGCGTGTCCAAGAACTTATTAGCGCCGTAATGTTTCAAATACGAGCGAGCTGTCAGAGAGTCTTCTTTCGAAATGAAAGGAAATTTGTATTTGCCAGTTTCAGGGTTCTTTGCTATCTCGATTGCAGTCGAAGGCCCTTTCGGAACATACTGCGCATTGACGCCCGAATTTTCCTCGTGAGCCTCCCCCTTATTTATTGAAAGCAAGGAATCCGTTACGCCTGTTCCTCCCGTATGCTGTTCCACATATTCGTCCACAATGTCTTCTAATTCGTCCGCTGGCGGAACTTCATCGAAAATGGTATTGTCCTCCTCTTTCACTTTTAGTTTTTTTGAGGATTTTTCCGCTTCACCATCTTCCTCACTTAAATCGTAATCTACCTGACTTACCAAACGCTTATTACCCACCTCTTCTTCATCGACGGTTGTGTTCATCACAGGCCCTTACCGACACGTAACGACACGTTTGCTGGGTTTATATGTCGCCCGTAGTTATGGTTAACTTTTAAACTGAAAAATCTTTATTAACAAAACAGTTCGTGAAAGAGCACAACATCGAGATTCCATGACGCGCACAACGACTATAGCGAAGCTTTGAGACCGTCTTCCTGGTCCATCGGCCTGTTCTATTGACCCGTCATGAACCTAGTTTGACCTGTTTCTTCTTTAGTTTTTGAAAAGGAATCAACTTAGCATGAAATTTGGCAGTAAGAGCCTGAACGTCTAGGCTCCGCTGCCATACTCATCGTAGCCACCATAATCAAAGTTATTATTATTCTGGTCTCGGTCAAATTCTCCAGGAGCATCGGCTAGCGGACCGACACCAATTCTCGCTAGAGCTACTTCTGCACTGGTATTTTGAATATTAATGTCATTGACAAAAACGCCCATCTGTTTGCTCAGTTCTTTTATTTTGATAATCAGTTCAACTTCTTCTCTGTTCTTCGCATCTACCTGACCCTGCATGTGCGCAATGTACTCGACTGCCTGCGTCAAGATTTGACCTTTATTGGGTTTCCCGTCCTTCGTCCCAGTGCCCTTTGCTTTGCTGTTCAAGCCCAAAGCCGCTGCATTTACACTACCCTCCTCCGTACTGTCCTTGCGCTTATAGTAGTCTTCAAAGAAATCCGGCGGAATCATTTTCAGTAGTTGTTGAATTTTGTCGTTGATGTTATCTCTCCGCTTTCGATCGTTTTCTGTCGTTATTCCTCCGACGGGTTGAACCGAAGAGGGCGCCGGAGATTGCTCAGGATAGGAGCCCATACGTCAAATTCTCACTTGTGAAGCGGTGGAACACAAATCGTCTCTTTCGGTGGAACGTTCGCTTTTATCTATTGGCTGATTGTAAGGTTTTTAGTTTTGACCGATTCTCTAGAAAATTGAAAATCCTAATATAGCGTATATATCAGACTACAACAAAAACTAGCAGTTCTACATCAAGCGCAAAACGGCAAGTCGTTGAGCTTTTGATGGGTAAATTGCAACTCTCTGTGAACCTTTCCCGAATTGGTGGCAGCATATTTTAGTGTTATTTTGTATAAGCTCTCATCTGTCACTGTTGTCATCTTACTATAATTCATAGTTTAGGACCTGGTTCTGAAGTAGCGGTTCTTCGTTTTGAAGTTCTTTTAAAATCAAGGTCTTCACCGCATGGTGGGGGATGAAGACCGACGATGTGTGGTAAAGGTACAGAGCACCCTGGAGTTTCTCAGACGTATAAGTTGTCTGAAAATATGAAAGCCAATCGTATTCCTCGTTAGCTTTGTCCTGGGGAAAATCAGCGAAATGTCTTTCCAGGCCCTTCAAGACAATCTTTTTGGTAACCTCATCAGTGGCGGCGGAGCTTGTAACCCTTTCGAGCAAGCATATCAGAAGGGAACCGGTCAAGGCGTTTGATCTCCCAATATATTCTGCGAGTTTTGACACGGACCCGAGACATAAAGCATATTTGGAGCATCTCAAGTGATAATTGTAGTCCAGTAGATAGTTTTTGGATCTCTCGTCAATTTCCTTCACGTAGTTCGCGTAAAAGTACTTGCTAAAATCCTCTAGAGGGGATTTCGTGGCCAACAGTTTCTCACCCAAAATGTCGTCGTCCTTTTCATAAGCCAATACAACTTTTTTATCTTCCTCGACACGTTTGGCAAACGCAGCAGATTCCTTTTTAGCCTTTTTGTTATTCTTTTTCAAATTTGAGTCCTCGTCATGGATCGCTGAAGTGTCCTGTTCAACTGCGTCAAAAATGTCGAAATACAATTTCACTGCCCCATCCATCGCTCTGATGTACATTGGTGAAGTGAAAACCTTCTTACCCCACTTTAACATATCCATGTAGGCGCGTGGAACACCTTTTCTCATGCAGTAAGAATGGAAATCAAGCTGGTCATCCTCAAACTGTTTGTAAAACTTGCCAATTGCTAGGAATCTTTTCAAACTCAAACCCTTATATTTCGAAACTTCGTAAGTTTGCTCTTTAATGAGTTTAGACAATTCGCTCAACTTTTCGTCGTCTTCAGCAGTAGTTCTCTGTACTCTTAGCTCCTGCAAACTACGCTTTCTTTCCAAATATAACCTGTAGTAAGCCTCTGCTTGCTCGCAAATAAACCATGAAGCTTCCAGCAAATGCAAATCCACTACTCCGTTCGACGCGTCATCATTTTTTGTGAATATCGAGACCACTTCAACGGCCTCCTCGACCATATTTGACCGTAGGAAGTACTTAACGGTTTTGGTGTTGATAAATCTATCCTGTAGATCGAGTTTCCGGCCTTCATTGATAGTAGCTGCTGCCTCTTCAAGTAAGCCTACGTGTTTCATAATGCGGGCCTTGAGGATATAAAACTCAACCAGCGTTGGAGTATGCTCGATAGCATTCCCAATAAATTCTTGTGCTTTCCCGAATTCCTTCAAAAATAGAAAATGCTGGGCGAGGAAGTAGCAGGTCCACACATATTGCAGGGGTTGTTTAATTGAGTTTAAATTCTGGAGATATTGAAGAACAAAGTTTTCGACCGAATTAATCATTCGTTTTGAATCTTTCTTGTAAAGACATTTGATATTGCCGAAAGTTGCGGGCGCGCACCGCTGAAGTTGAGGCTCGATGTAAGCTTGCAACCTTCTAGAAAACTCGGTATCGTCCTTGATGAAAGTAAGTGGGATGAATTTCGGAGGATCGGCTCTTGGGTATATCTTCATAAACCTATCATACAAAGCGACCCGTAGCCTGTCATTAGACGTGATTCCCAGAGCTACTTCAAGCAGCTTATAGTATTTGACATCATCAGGATTTCTTTTAATCAGCAGCCTGTATACTTTAGAGGCTTGCTTTCTGTCACCAAGCTTCATTAAAATCGCCGCCTTTCTTTCGTACCACGCGTATTTGTCAAATACCTGGTCCTTGATTTGTTCCAAATTTTTGAGCGCTTCTTCAAGCTTTTGAGAGTCTTGTCCTGCCAACTTGAACAATACGTCGTTTTTGTACATGAGACACTCGCTATGCTCGAACGCCTCGGTGGTACCCAATTTGCCAGCCGCGAGTTCCTCAAATTTTGTCAAAATGTTTACTGCTTCTTCATTTTGTCCATTGAGATCGTATGCAATGGCCAAAGATGTCCAATTTGCCCGATAGCCCATGAAGTCTTCCCAATAATCCTTTCTCACTTTCAAGAGTTTGCCATAATCGTGTTCTTGAGAATACAGTGTTGCTAGGTCACGATTGATTTGTTTGTTGCTCGAACCGTTATCTAAAGAGCATTGGAACCATTTGGCGGCCTCCTTGTAATCTTGAACATTTCTCATGTAGATGCCTAAAATGTGGCAAGCGATCGGCGTAGGCTCTTGTGCCTTAATTTTGTCAATCGCTCTGAAGATATAAGTTTTACCTTCATCCTTTTGATTGGTAAAATGAAGATTGAGACCTTTCAAAGCTAATGAGTCGATATGGCTTGAATTCTTTTTCAAAATGCCATCAAGCATTTTCAAAGATTTCTTATAGTTCTTAGCTTCATAGAGTTTCAATGCTTCGACAAGATTATTGTCATCTTTGGAGCGCAACAATGTGCTCTTTTGGGGAAGCCCAACCCTTTTCTTGGACATGATAATAGCAGAGGGCTTTAGGATGGCTTGACTTAAATTAACATGATCGACAAGATCGAATCCTCCAGTAAAATTTTTCTTGAGTACGAATCCATAAAGACGAAAAAGGCTCTCGAGAGGGTCTTATATATGAAATCTGCTATATAACAAGAGACAATGGTCAGCTAAGTCTCATGGCCTTTTATGGCAGCCTTAGTGCACTCTTCTTCATAACCAGGTATTAGAACGTAGTCAATATCATGTCTCAACAATTTAGCTGCACTTATGTTGTTCTTGACGAAAGTGTCAGGCTCCATAACGCCGACAAATACGGTCTTTATCCCAGGATTCAACTCAATAATGCGATCGACGCAAGGCTTATTTCCGCTTAATCGCAGAGAACAAGGTTCCATCGTTGTATAAAGAACGGAGCCCAACGGAATCTCGTTGGTGCCTGACACTTTAAAATACTTCTCTAGGGCACATTGTTCGGCATGCGTATTTCCTGGTAGTTCGCGCGAATAACCTGTTGAAAGCACTCTATCCCCATTTACTAGCACGGCACCCACAGAGAAGGCTGTCGTAGTCGGAGGGCATTTTTGCGCTTCTTCGATAGCCTGGAGCATGAATTTTCTGTGCGGCTCTAGGGCCCAGCCGGGGTATGTGGTTTTATAACTCCAGAGCCTCTGGTCGTTCTCGTCAAATTCAGTTGACTCGTAGCAATACGCATGCAACCACAGATCTAGGTCGTTCGGGCCCGGGTCTGTGTAAAGCTCAGTCTCGCAAATCTGACATCGCTCGCCGGCCAAAACCTCTCCCTTGGAATTAGGATAAAACCAACTTTCAGCAGAGACCGTTTTCCCGACTTCATTGAGTTCTTCTATGACCCGGTCGTAGTCAACATTGCAATATTTGCCTAAAGTAGGACCCCAGACGTGAGGATTTGAATATATGGGATCGTTAGCAATTGGGTGGCCCAAAAATTGTAGATGTACACGTATCTGGTGCGTGCGTCCGGTCAACGGTTGGCATTTTACAAGGCTCGTTTGCCCATCGTAGCTTATTCGCCTAAATACGGTTCTGGCATGCTTAGCACCCTCGGTTCCTTCTTCACAAGTGGAATTTAGCGCTAGGCGAGGCTCAACAGACCGAAGCATCTTTTCAACGGTAATCTCATGCGAAGGAAATTCTCCCACGACACGAGCGATGTATTCTTTCCTGACTTCACGAGCCTTCATCTGATTTCCAATTTCATCGGCGCCACGAGGCGTTTTTGCCATGAACATAAGGCCGCTTGTTAGTCTATCAAGCCTGTTGCAGGGGTGAATAGATGTATTCATTTGTTTTTGTAAAATTTTCGTCACGGTATTAAATCGATATCTCCCTGTGGGATGGACCGGAATGCCACTTGGTTTGTCTATAACAAGAATATCCTCATTTTCAAACACAGTTTTAATCGGTCGCGACGTTACAGCGGGCTCGTGCCGATGTATTCTGTGTGAGATCAGGTCTCCATTCCTTACGACAGATTCAAGATTGGCCGCGCAACCGTTGAGTTTTACCGCACCAGCAGCAACAGTTTTACGATAATAAGACTCTTCCTTATCCCTAAACTCGTTCACAAATATATCTATCAGCAAGCGATCCCTCCATCTCTCTTTGCAGAATGTCTTGTAAGTGAAAAAGTAAGGAACGACTTTTCTCAAAGGACCTTCGATTTTGGTAGTATAGTCTGGGTCAACTTGTTTGTTTCTCAGACTGTTTGAATTTTGAATTTTGAGCTTAAAACCTTTGCTGTCACGCAACTCGCCGAGACCGAGGCCTTTAGTCTTTTTTCTGCCGTCTTGGTCGTTTATATCATTGTTAATTTCTGGGGTTTCCATTGCTCTCTTTCTAGTGGGATCCATGCCCGAGAGGCCCTCTCTATCAAATTTTCTGAAGCAGATCCTTTTCTTGGCGTTCAGAGAGAAAGCTCTTTGCATTGGATGGTTTTCGTGAGTTCTTCGGTAAATATATATTTCATCATTTTTTTCACAGTCCGCCATCGCGATGCTTGAAATAAGAAAACTGTATTGATTTAACAATTTCATGAATTAAAATTTCAGCCTCAAGTCATTATTTGCCATTACACGCCTTCACCAGTGCTTAAATTCTTATACGTCATCGAACGGCTAGAAAGAGTTAGAGCAATTATCTCTGCGAGAACTCGAAAAAATCGGGAAAAGTGGATGAACAAATTCAATATATCAATTTGTAACCGCCTCTTGCTTTGCATGTTGCTATTCGCATCAATTTTCCCCATTCCATTTCGGCAATATGTAGCTTTTTTTCTTTGAAAGGTTCGAGTTACAACGTCGCAACCACTCGCAAAACCTTTATTTAAGCCACAGGAAGAGAATCAAAATTATCACTGAGAGAAGAAGTGGATAAGGGCCAGTAATGGCGTAGATCCATCCACTGTAACCAATAACAACATCACTCAGTTTGCCAATGATCTTGGTCCATTTTCGGAAAGGTGGTGTAATGAAGATTTCAATGGGGGCATTATCTTCATGAATATGTGGGACGTTGATGGAGAGTTTGACTGGTAGATGATCACTTAACTGTAGAATTTCGGAACGCGCATAAGTGTCATAAATTTCGACTTGAAAAGTATTTTCATATTTCTTGAAAAGTATTCTGTCGCACCACGACGGTGAACGGCGACTGTCATAAATACGATCTCGCGTTGTGCGTTTTAGTTTGTAAGTAGGCAGAAAGCTTACATTCCCTTCCTCAAAGCCTTGGAAAATTCGTCCCTCCCGCCTCAATCTACTCAATTCGTCATGGCGAGAAAATACCTGATGCCTCTCGCTTAAACTGGCCGATTCTAAATCGTTCATTAGCAATTGAGATGCTCGAAAATTCAAATCCCCCAGAAAGAAGACATGATTGGCTTTAAAAGGACCCAATTCTTCGCGAACACTGGTGCAAATTGTTTCAAAATCAGAAACACGTCTTTCGGTGTAAAATGGACCCTCGTTGGCAGCCATATGTGCACATATGATTACAAAAGTATCGGAGATCTCTTCACCTGCGTCTCTTACTGTGAATTTAGCAGCCGCACCGCCCTTCAGACTCGAGTAAAACATTCCACAACCGATTGAGCATCCTAAAGCATTCTTGATATCCAGGGTACTGTTTGCGATGATAATCAGGCCTATCGCCCCGCAGGTCTTTTCATAAACCGATGTATACGTTGTGTGCGCCGAAGACTCGTTCAGATAGCCTACAGCAATTCGAGAAACCGTGGACAAAACCTGTTCCACAAGCTGAGGGAAGGAACCTTGCCATATGGGTACCAACTCTTGGAAGCCAAGAACATACACTTGATGCTTAGTATCGCAAGGAATTAGAGTAGAAATAAGGTCTTCTAGGCGCTCCTCATCTTTAAATGGCAAATTTTTGGCACAGTTAAATGTTGAAAGGAAAATATCGAAGCTCAAAGGCATGACGTGTTCAAAAATGCCTTACGTCTTCAAACTTACTCATTGTGCTATTCGTCATAAGGGTCTGTCTCCCTTTGAAAATAAGTAAACGTTATAAGTGCTATCTCACCATCAATGATGATCAGGAGTTCGCATCAGAAACCGAATCTACACGCCCGTGTCAAGACTACGTTCAAGGCGCTGCAGTATACTGATCAAGAGAAATCTGCCAATATAAAATTCGTAAAGGTTTTTATTAAATCACATATTAAACAACATAGGCAGTGCTCGACTGCAATCAATTTTTTAAAAAGTCCATCAAATCTAGCTCTTTAGAAGAGGACCCGTCCTCATCGTTTTCACTGGATTCAAGCTCGGACTTGTGTTTGGTACCGTTGTTATTTTTTTTGAGCTCGTGCATTTCATGTCCCGAATTTGACTCAGCCAAAATTCCCGAAGCGCTATTCCCCAAAGAATACTTGGATTTTGGCGTACCTGGACTAGACTGAGATGTATTGCTGGGCTGCAGCCATTTCTTAGAGTTACGTTCCGATAATTCGTAACCAGGCTTGAATATGATGTTCTCATCGTTTGCTCTTGTGTGTTCCGTACTGGTGTTCAAGGCGATCTGTAAACCAGGAATCTCGTACGGGTTACATTTATTATTAAGTCGCAAATAGCGGTCCAGTTCGTCTAGGTCTATGCCATGTGACATTGGAAGTAAATGGAGAAGTTTCCAGTATCTTGGTACATAAGGTCTCTTGAAGGATTCTAAGATTCCTTCGTCTGTGGATGACGATATGTTAGACTCTCCTCGACTGTCAGGCGCATTAATGATCTCTTTCAAGGCACACGTACAGCTAGTATCCCGCGATAACCTCCCATTGGTAATGTCTTTTCCTGAGTAATAGTCATCCCAGTAAGCCATATCGTTGCAATTGTCCTCGAAAGTATAATTCTTATTGACAAATCCCTTGATGCATCGAAATAAAATCCAAACCATTCTTTTCCACCGTTGAGGTTTGTGGCGCCAACAGTTTGCCTTCGACCATCTCCCGCGATAATACCAACCTTTTCGTCCAGAGTTGCTGAAACACAATTTTCGTATCTCCTCCTCGCCAATTTCTCCCTTCAGCCCATATATATTGATCAATTCTTTGGTCGTAACCGCTTTCCATGAGTACCGCCATGGTTTTTCGCGGTAAAGAAATACCATAACATCAACTACACAGCTTAGTGGCTGCATAAAAGTCGCGATATATTCCAACCAAACGACAGGACCGTGAACAATTTCGTAGCGGTATTGAATGCAGTCGACTACCAAGGGAAAAGTCCATATAACAATGTAAGAAAAGGGATAGATGAAAATTGATCGAAGCTGTTTTTGAATCACGGATCGCCGATTTTTAAAGTTTTGGTAAGTATCAAATTGAAAATTTTGTTTCAAATCTAGCAGATGATTTGGATTGACGCTTTTTGTGGCCTCTTTGAGAGAAGATACAGCTTCGGTGTTTGCATTATTGCCATGCAGCCATGCATCCTCGTTCTCGTTTTCCCTAAAAGCGTCCCCTATCATAATTGTATTTGCCTCAAAGGGCAGCAAGTCCTCCTGGCTACGAGGTTGCTGGTTTGGGAAAAAATCCTGAGCCGAGTGGCTCTTACGTCTAGGACCTGAAAGTTTTGCTTGTCTTTTGCCTTCTGGAGAATCAGTCGGATCAACTACACCATGTTCAGGTTGCCTTTCGAATTCCAGTTGCGTTTTTCCAATATTACTGGCGACGTGATGAGGAGTTGGTGCGATACTTTTGGATTTGGACCAAGGAGAAACCGTCAAAGGACTATCAAAGATGTTTTCATGTGGTTCCCTAGGACCGAGATTATGTTCTGCGATCAGGTGGGTATCAGAGAAAATATTCTGATAGTCGTTTGATTGTGAGGTGACGCTTTTAATACCCGTCGGTGGGGCGCTAAATCCATGCTCTCGAAACTCATCCTCAATAAAGCTATTGGCACTTCGGGCAGGAGTCAAACCGGCCGTATGAGCGCGACCGTTTCCTTTTTTCTCTCCCCTCACACCTAATTTCTCTTCATGATCATCAACCAGAGTCATGGACAGAAACCTCTCGAGGCCATCGAGAAAGAATTTCAGACCTGACTTTCTAAAGCCGAACTTGAGATAGAGAACCAGCTTCTGTCTTACTGTGAGAAGCCTTCCCTTGCTGTCAGTTTCTCTGTGAATGTCAATACTATTCAGCCCGCCCCTGAACTCGCCAAGTTGGCTCTTGATTTTCCTGTTTTCCTTCGAGACATAAACGTAAATGCTGATGTAGACAGTGAAGATCAAAATTATGATGAAGTACTTCGGACCCCAACTTAACACGAGTCTATACCAATAGGGGACCGGAGGCAGAAAACACCAAGCACTGAGTGCCTTGTAGCCACCCACGCGTCCCTGATATGTGAAGCCAAAATTGTTGTTGTCCAATACTACGTGGTCATTTAAATTCACGGGCCAGAACTTGTCAAAATTCACAAACGCCAGACTCGCAAGTATGGCCGGTACGACAAGCGTCACGGCGTAAAGGAAATGTCTCACGGGGAAAAGTCCGCCCTCGATGTTGCCCGTTTTGTGATTCAGTCTCTTCCAGTTCGGGCGAAAAATGAGAATGGCGAAGTGAACCGCGAAGATTGCTATGGCTATGTCTGCGCCCTCGATTGCGAAAAGCGTCAGCCAGCCCAAGGTGTTGTAAAATGCGGGGATACCGTAGATGTCGTTTCGAATTAGGATTATGATTGGATATATCATCAAAACCAGCGCCTTCAAAAAATCGCACACGACGAGGTAGAAGATCAGATAGTGTCGAAATACACGTCGGCTGCGATGGATGCCGGTGAAAAAATGCAGGCCGAGTACGCCAGCGATAATCGACAATACTGAAGCCGTGATCGCAATAATCCGCAAATTTCTTAGCTGCGGCTTGTCAAAAGTCGAAAACATTCCGGGTAGCCCAAGCAGCTGGTTAACCGTTGTGGTATTCCATGATCTGTCCAACGTCACGGGCTCGATGATATGGCCGTCGATCTCAAACACCGGGCCCACTGATTTCGACATGAAGCCGCTCGTCTAAATCCACTGTGTTCCCTCCCACTTCCCAAAGCTTATGAGTAGTAATTACAGCCTTGTTGGCGCTCGCGTCTATATTCCTTTGTGTGCTTCCCCACTAACTCTTAATTAATAATTTAAACTACTAATTTCATCTTTTCTTAATTTCAACGATTATTTTTAAGAAACCTGCTGACCTCGTGAGGTGTATCCTTCAATTTCTGGATCTGATAACTTCAGACGAGACCTTGAGAACTAGATCGTGGAGGTCACGTGGACCACAGGAAGCTATGACACCTTTAGTAGAGAGGGTTCTACCCCGGCCAAAGTCTAGTGGTACGTTGTCTATGGCATCTGTGTGGACTCCACCAGCCTCTTTCACGATTATGTTTCCAGCAGCGTGATCCCAGATTTTTTCGCGATAAGATAGCTTGAGGGGAAGTCTGAGGTAGAGATCGCCGAGTCCCATCGCAAGTAGGCAGTATTTGACCTGGGAGTCGAGGTGCTGGGAGCGAGAAACTCCCAGCTTCGATTTGATGACAGATTGCTCGTCGTGCGACGAGTGAGACGCTTCAACGCCTTCCAGGGAGACCGCTCTGCTAGTAGAGCCTAATTTGCGCACATGAACTGGTTTCCAACTCTCGCAAGCCGTAGGAGAGTAGAAAGCACCGCCCTCTTTGATGGCGCGGAAAATGTAGCCGCATTTGCTAGCATCGGGTTCGTCTTGTCCGCCATATTTCTTCAATTGCAAGTTAGGGCAACCTATGCAGCCCAACTGCACCACGCCGTCGACCACCAGCGCGAGACACACGGCAAATTGGTCGCCTCGTAGGAATCCCTTCGTTCCGTCGATCGGGTCCAGACACCAGAACCGGCCCTTTGACCCGCCCTCGTAGTCGCCGCAGTCGATGGCTTTCTTCACAGTGGCAACCGAATTTAGCGGGTAGTCTGCACTGCGGAACACTATTTCGGTGCGGTCTCCAAATGCAGTTTCGAAGTCAGTGTCGTTGTCACGGATCTCTTGGAGTATGTGAGACACGAAGCTGTCTTCGATTCCTTCCGTAGACTCCTCTCCCACGATAAAATCTTCTGGGAAATTTGCCTTGATCGCATTGATGATGATCGCCTGAGCAGAAAAGTCACCAATGGTCACTGGTGAGTTGTCCGTTTTGGTTATGGTCGAGTCCTCGTTAGCAATAACTCGGGACTGAATGCGCTTCGTTAGCAGCGAGGCCTTGCGCACGGCTTCAGTTGCGACAATTAGCTCGCGATGCAATGACATGAGTGGCACGAAATGTCTTTATATTATCGACTACTGGTTGGTGATTAAGTCTCTTACCATTCAGTCACCTTTTTTTTGGATGCATGAAGCACTATTGGTATTTAAGCTATTCGAGATACAAGAATTAAGAAAAAATAAGTATACAGCCGGACCCAAGGCCCTTTCACGATCCCACAGAGTGCTAACATGAAGAGCTAGTCTTCTTTTATAATGCGTTTTTCTTCAGCTTTTCAGACGCCTCTCCGCGTTGCGCTATCGCTGCTGCAGCATGTGCACTGGATGCGACGAAATAGCTAGTTTTGCTTTCGAATCGGGTAGTCTGTGTCCCTTGAATATGCCTCTTCGATTGTACCACTGCCCAAAACACGGTCACCGTCGTAGACGCAGCAATATTGGCCAGGTGCCATTGCACGCTGCGTCTCCGGAAGCGAAATGATGAGATCTTTGCCGTTCCACTCGCATGCGGTAGCTGCAACAGGTTCTTGAAGAGATCTGTACTGTAGGTTCAAACCAGAAACTGAACCAGATGTCAGCCTTTGCATGATCTCGTTGCCGCCCAAAGCCTCAAATTGCCGCACTCTCAACGTATTTTGGTAGAGAGCCGGATTCGCATGCCCACGCACAATGACGATCTCGTTGGTATTCATACGCTTCTCGCTCACAAACCATTGTCCTTTGAACTGCGGGTCGCCCTGCGGCATCGCAATGCCAATTTTTTGGCCAATCGTGTACGACCATAAACCCTTATGTTTACCCCATGTGCGCTTCTCGCCGCTTGTTGTGTCGATTGTCACAACGTCCCCGGTTTCCGCCGGTAAGTATTCTTGCAGAAACTTTTGAAACCGGCCATGCTGCGAGTTGGCTACGAAGCATATTCCCTGCGAATCCGATTTCAAAGCTGTCGGTAGTTGCAGGTCGCGCGCCATTTCGCGCACTTCGGGCTTCGTTAACCCTCCGAGCGGCAATAGAAGCTGCGGCAGAATGCAATGCGGAATTTGAGAGAGGTAGTAGCTTTGGTCTTTTTGCTTGTAAAACGCACGCAGCAAGTGTGTTTCCTGAGTAACGGCGTCCTGCAGAACCTGTGCATAGTGGCCAGTCACCAGCCAGTAGTTCCCAGTTCCATATAACGAATCGAGGTGTTTTCGTAGGCTTCCAAACTTAATGAATTTGTTGCATCCAACGTCCGGATTAGGCGTGGTACCGGCCCTATATTGCTCGAGCATCGGCTCGAAAACATCTATCCAGTAGTCGTGTTCGAAATTTATTCTCTCGACGGGCAAATTGACATGTTTCCCCACTTTCAAAACGTCTTTCCAGTCCTTTTCATAGCATTTTTCTTTACTGGGGTCCTCCATCGACAGCGATTGCGACCAATTCTCCATGAAAATACCCCGAGCCTTTGGATAGTTAGAGTATAGCGATGCTGCTAGCGATGAATCTACTCCAGATGACATAGCGATCACTATGTTATCGAACTTCGAAGGCCCAGCCCCATATTTATAGCCCTTGCCAACACGCTGAGACGCAATTCTTAGGACTCTTTCTCTCACAACAGATAAAGCTTTCGACATCTAACGGCTCATACTCTGTATCTTAATCGTTCATTGTGCAGGTTTGATTAGTTCTTGGTTACGTTGCCTGTGATGAGTTTGCCAGTCAGCTTTTGGTGAAAAATTTTGAGCGATGAGCTCGCGATGAGCAAGCGAACACTATCAAGACAAGTGAATAATTCCTTGGTGAGAGCTTTTCACAGCTTTGTTAACCTCTCAAAAGATGAGAAAAAGAAGCACTAGAGATTGGGAAGGTGAACAGTCAAACTCTGAGGAGGAAGGCTTCGATATAGCCGGAGATCTAATCGCTAGAGGTTCTGGTAGCGAAGATGACGAAAACAGTGGTAATGAAAGCAGCGACGAAGGTTCTGGCGAAGTTCAGGACATTATAGAGTTTAGTGATGATGAAGGTAAAGAGGATAAGGCGAAGGAGATCAAGAAGGCCAAAAAAAGCATTGCTGATGATGCAAGCTTTCCTGCATTAGAGATGCCTGAACAAGAAGGTGAAGAGGACAACGATGCAGATGATATCGCGGGCTATTTCTCGACTCAATCGACCAACGCCGCCAAACACAAGAAGGGCTCGTTCCCAAGCTTTGGTCTGTCGAAGACTATCTTGGGAAACATCTCCAGAAAAGGTTTCAGACAGCCAACGCCCATTCAGCGGAAAACCATTCCTTTGATTTTGCAGGAGCGTGACATAGTCGGCATGGCCCGTACTGGCTCAGGTAAGACGGCTGCTTTCATTTTGCCTCTGATAGAGAAACTCAAGTGTCATTCGGCCAAGATCGGCGCTAGAGCCCTGGTTTTGTCCCCATCGAGGGAACTTGCACTTCAGACTCACAAAGTTCTCAAAGAATTTGCTCGCGGAACTGACCTACGCAGTGTTCTTCTCACTGGTGGTGACAGTCTTGAGGAGCAATTTGGAATGATGATGTCGAATCCTGACGTTGTAGTCGCAACTCCGGGCAGATTTTTGCATTTAACTGTTGAAATGAGTTTGAGTTTAAAGACTATGGAATACGTGGTTTTTGATGAGGCCGATAGATTATTCGAGATGGGTTTCGAAGAACAACTCAATGAGTTGTTGGCAGCCTTGCCCACAACAAGACAAACTTTACTTTTCTCTGCTACCCTACCGAGGTCCTTGGTAAACTTCGCTAAGGCTGGCTTGACGAATCCCGTGCTTGTGCGCTTGGATGCGGAGACTAGAGTTTCTGACGAATTGGAGATGCTTTTCGTTGCTACGAAAAATGAGGAAAGAGAAGCAAACTTGTTGTGTTTGCTTCAAGAGGCCATTCAGGCGCCGATTGGTACGGATGAGCAGCGTCTATTGTTGGAATCTGGGTACCAGAGCAGTGGTGACGATGATGACAGTGACACGGAGGACAAAAAGCGTCAAAAAAAGAAGAAAGCGTTTAAATCGAGGAAAAATCTTCCTTCTCCCAAAGACTTGTCGAGTGAAAAGGCTACAATCGTTTTTGTTCCCACGCGTCATCACGTCGAATACGTCTCGCTGCTTTTGAAAGAGTGTGGATACTTGGTGTCTTATCTCTATGGTACATTGGATCAAAGGGCAAGAAAGCAGCAATTGCAAAATTTTAGAAATGGTCTCACCACGATAATGGTAGTTACAGACCTCGCCGCGAGAGGTGTGGATATTCCTTTACTAGCCAATGTCATTAATTTTTCATTGCCGTCTTCCTCTAAAGTGTTTGTTCATCGAGTTGGTAGAACAGCCAGAGCAGGTAATCGCGGTTGGGCGTACTCCATTGTCTCGGAGAATGAGCTACCTTATCTACTTGATTTGGAGCTTTTCTTGGGCAAAAAGGTTTTACTGACACCAATGCACGAATCTTCCACGGAGATAATGAAGCAGAAATGGCTATCTGAAGGTCACGATGAGGACTCCTTTGCGGCTCCTAAAGTATCGTATACCAAGAGGATGGTATTGGGCTCTTGCCCGAGACCTGATGTGGAGAATTGTGGAGATCTCTTCAAAAACTTGATAGAATCAAACTATGAATTAAGGTCGTTGAAGGCCGTTGCTGTAAAAGCTGAGAAACTTTATTTCAGAACACGTACGGCTGCATCCTCTGAATCTCTGAAGCGTTCCAAAGAGGTGAAAGGGTCCGGATGGGACGAACAGAATCTTAAATTTGGCGCGAACCTGGAGAAAGAAAAGCTTGACTTCCTTGCGAAGTTGCGTAACAGAAATAAGAAAGAGACGGTATTCGAGTTCGCGCGCAATCCAAATGATGAGGCTGCGTTGCTCATGAAGAGAAGAAGAGCTCAAATAGCTCCTATCCAAAGAAAGGCTAACGAGAGAAGAGCACTTGTTGAAAAGGAGAGAGCCGCCGGGTTGAGACACTCTTTGGAAGAAGAAATTCTAAAAGGAGAGGACAACGAGGTGGGCTACTCGGTTCGTGAAGATATTCTTGAAAATGAGTTCGAGGACGGTGACAAAGTCTTGGATGCGCAAGAAAAGAGCAGGAAGTCGTTTAAAAATCCTGAGTTTTTCCTTTCATACTACGCACCTGCGCAGGAGATACAGGACAAGCAGCTTGAGCTGACCCCGGGTTTCACGAATGAAGCTGCGAATGCGACATTTGACCTGAACGACGACGACAAAATCCAAGTGCATAAGCAAACTGCCAATGTTAGATGGGACAAGAAGAAGAAGAAGTACGTTAACATAAGGGGCATCGACAACAAAAAATATATCACTGGCGAAAGTGGGCAGAAAATTCCGGCTTCGTTTAGATCTGGCAAATTCGATGAGTGGTCGAAGGCGCGAAAGATTGGACCATTGAAGGTCGGAGCAAAAGAGTCTCCTGGTCAATCTAAACTATTATCTAATCCTCTCAGCGACGTTCAACGTAAAGTTGGTGGGAAATTCATGCACAAGCAAATGAAGGCTCCCAGAATGCCCGACAAGCTCAGAGACGATTATAAAACCCAGAAAAAGAAGGTACAAAAAGCAATCAATAATGGGGTTGCTGTCAAGGGCTTTAATGGACCGGGTGGCAAAAATGAATTAAGGAATGCTGATCAAATGCGAAAGCAGAGAGTCATGAAGGAAAAGAGGATGGCCAAAAACGCACGTCCAAGCAAAAAACGCAAATTTTGATTTGAGTTGGCCTTTCGTATGTTGTAAAGCAAGTTAAATGATCAAGACATTCCCGGCTAATGAAACTGGACAAAATTGATCAAAATTGATCAAACTCACTTAAGCGCTTCTTAGCAGAAGGCGACGAGGTCGGTTAAAGTGCTGGATAATGACATAATTATATACGGTTTTCTTGAAGCTCATGGACAGTCAAGGCATCTTCAACTGAGGCATCTCGATGATATTCACGAGAAGTAGGTAATCAATGAATCCCATTGAGGCCAAAAGAATTGCCTTAGAGGAGCTTGAAGTTATTGAAAAGGCGATTGCCGATAGGATCGGTAGAAATCCAGCTCTTTTTTACGATTATTTTGACGAACTTAAAGCCATAGAAGGCGAAAAGGCAATCGATGTACCTGTGACGAAAGCGCAAGCAACTCAGAATCGTATATGGAAAATATCAAAGCCTAGACGGTCGAAAAAGCAGGTGGCACTCCAGCAGCATGAGATTAAGAGCTTTTTGGACAGGTATAATGAAACAAGTCACTTTATAGATGGCACAACAGGAGAAGATGTGAGCGACTTTGAAGATCCTCACGGCACTTTTGCAGCCTTGGAAGGCTCTATTGAAACACTTAAGTCTCGGTTCCAAGGGACTGAAAATTCTGACTCAGAACAGTCCACAATCCTTTCGCGACAATACAGCATGTTTTCGGCCTCGACAGAAGAATATAAAAACATTCTTTCAATGAAGTCGCACTTCCTAGACATTAACGAAATTTTCAGCAGAGAAGAGCAGTATGGGGAAACTTTGAGTCTAGAGAACTATTATCAGCAATGGATGGGCATTGCGTCAGACAGCTCAACGTCATTTCTGCAATTTATCAAGATCGTGGAAAATTTCAAAGACGAAGCCTTTCTGATCTCGCCATCGGTAGATCGGAATGCGAAAAAGTATATTGAGTTCTTAAAGTCGTTTTCGATCTACATTACCAGCTTTTTCTACCGCGTCTATCCTTGGATGAATAAGGAAGTTCTCGAAGATGAGATTACATCTTCGTTCCCCAAATATCTTGGATCGCCAATTGCATCTTCTAACGGTCTTACATTTTGCATTCCCTGTGGAAAGACGTTCAAAACCGAATCAGTATACGGAAACCATTTGTTGGGGCGAAAACATCAGAAAAGCTTAAACGGCCGGAAGGACAAGCTTCTTCTCGAATACAGAGTGCATAAATATGTGGGCTATTTAAAAAACCATGTTGAGGATACGAGAAATTTTATTGAGCGCCAACTAGCTTTCACCGCAGAGGAAAGGGCTCAAGAGATGGAGCGCATATCTGACCTGTATCAAGCACCAGCCTTTGGCGACGAAGAAAAAGAACACCTCCCGAGTCAGCAAGATGAGGAAAGCTCAATGACGCCCCCTCCGACAGAAAATTCCCTTGACATGCCTTTAGGACCTGATGGCTTCCCGATTCCCCATTGGCTTTACAAATTGCAGGGGCTTAATATCGAGTATGCTTGTGAAATATGCGGCAATCATGTTTATAGAGGCCGGCGACGTTATGAAAAGCACTTTACTGAAGCTAGGCACGTTTACGGCCTAAAGATGTTAGGCATAGAAGCCGCCCCTTCCTTCCAAGGCATATCGAGTATTGAGGAAGCTACTGAATTGTGGAAGACAATACGTAACAAAAAGACTTCATCCAAAGCCAAACTCGAGGTGGAAATTGAAGACGAAGATGGAAATGTTATGACTGAGAGAGTTTATCACGATTTGAAGAAACAAGGTCTCATATAACAAACTTGTTCAATGCAAGACGTAACAGGACTTTCTATAAATGGTCGTTAGATATATATATTGTTACATGAAATCGTTCAAACCAGGTTGAAGATTTGTAGTAGTCATTGATGGTAGGCCCCCTCCCAAGAAGTCCAGCATCATATGCATGCCACCGCCGCTGTAGTCGTCCACGTCTTGCGGTAGCACATTAGTCACACCTTCCAAAAACCACACTTTATCTTTTACTTCATTTGCGAAGCCACGCAGCAATTGATAATAGCATCTCATGATTCGCATAGCACCAAGATCTCCCGTCATTAATAGGGCAAGAAAGATCTTGTCAAGCAGAGCAGGGAATGCAAAAATGCGTAGAATGAAATCGGACTGATTCTTCTCTCTGTGGAGTTTATCAAGATAAGCAAGTGTAATGAGGTAGGGTGAGTCGATCTCTACTGGATATAAATCAGCAATAGACTCGTCAAAGCATACAAGCTCTGATACAGTACCGCTGTCTTGGTTGATCACATCTCCTAAATCGCTTAGGTCAACGGAAATCAGGTTATAGAACCTAGACTTCTCTGTTAAAGGCCAGACGGCGGTGAGTATCGTAGCAGCACCTTTAACATGGAATATCCAAGCTGAAGGTGGCATTGTATGTGAAAGCGATTCAGAGCCGGTTGCAGTTGGAGTGGCCGCATTTGCCAGTGAGTCCATTATTAATATGAGAGCACTTGCGACCAATGCATCGGTGTTGTCCTCTGAAATCTCTAAAACCGCTTTGCGAAGAAGACGCAAAGCGTCAAGCCTATGAGATGCGACAAATTGTTCAAGTCCAGGTTCTTTTCTGGACAAATGAGTGGCGCTAAAGGCCAATAATGCATGCATCAAGTACGGGTAGTCGAATGCAAGGAGTGGAATCTCCTCACTCCAAATCTTTTCCCCTGAAATTCCAGCAGATATTATAGACGGCCAGACCGCCACACAATAATGGTGGAATAGTTTTAAATCGACCAAATTCAAGCTTCCTTGACTGGAAAGTTGTACTAGTCTGGCGATAGTGCCATGTTGAGACTCTTCCGTAGTGGTAGAATCTTGTGTCGCTGACTTGGTCATAGTTTTACTCCCAATTGAAGTTCCATTCCCCTCTTGAGCTGTCGGAGCCTGTAAGCCACATTCTTCGTCGGCTCCTGAAGTTGCTGTGCTTTTCGTAATGGGGGAAAGAGCAGCAGCAGGCGATATAGTGGCATTCATTGCTAGGTGCGAAGATATAGCATCTCTCATGGCATCAGCTTGGTCCCGCTGTGAATCGCCTTTAGCTCTGCTGATTCCCATCTGCGTCTCATTCTTTTCCTTATACGAAGCTGATTGGTCGAGAGCGCTTTGCTTCTGTTGGCGTTCACTAGCGTTCGTTATACCTTGAACTTGGTTTCCAGTACCATGTTCGACTCCCTGTTGCTGGCCCTGGTTGTGCACGCTCCCTTGCTGTTGCTCCTGCTTTTGCATTGTAGCGAGAACTTCTTCGGCGGTAGTCTGAGTCTTGATTGTGTTGTTCGCCGAAATGTTGTTAGCCTTTAATCCAAGAAGTTCATGGAAATCATAAGTAACTCCGCCGATTCCTGCTGTCGAAAACATCGCCATTTGCTTAAGGTTGATGCCCGTTCTACTGGGCGCTTGGGTCATATCTGCGGCCTGAAGAGGAGGTTGCTGATACTGTTGCTGCTGTTGCTGCTGTTGCTGCTGTTGCTGCTGTTGATGTTGTTGCTGGTGAATAACGCTGTTGAGAAAACTAGGAGGCCACTTGTTAGCGGCGAAAATGCTCCCTATGCTATTGGTGATGTTCATCGGCGTGGATTGCAGCGACGGGCTGTTCGGCAGATCAAACCCGGCGAATCTCTCAGAATTAGTCAAAGTCATCAACTGCGGTAACAGTTGCGGCTGCTGCTGAATCTGGTGATGTATTTGCATGTGTCCGCCCGGAAAGAGAGGCGGCAGAAGCAAACCGTCCGGAGACCCTATCTGAGATGCGTTGGGAGGTGCGACGGAAGGCTGTCGGTGGATTTCCGTCGACTTGATTTTGTCCGATTTCAAACCGTCTTCTTCCTCTGCCGCTGCCAGCACTATTCCGTCGTCACTTGTCCCAGCCGCGTGGTGCGTATGAGGCGACTCAGAAAGCGTAGGAGTTTCTGAATGGGTATGTTTCCTCTTCCGTGGTTGCACAGGTGTGTAAACGCACTCCAGCTTCATGTTCAGACATTTTTTACAAGACGGTTTTCCTTCATCGCATTTAACTCTCCGTCGCTTGCAATTATCACACCCATTTTTGGATTTGTTGTGGAATTTCCGTTTGCCCGTAGACGTCTTGCTCACTTGTTTGCCGTCAATCTCGATCAGCTCTACCACCTTTTCCTTTCTAGCTCGTGTCCTTTTGGGCGCCTCATCGCCGCTACTGTCAGTGCTCATCGCCGAAGACTGGACCTTCCAACAGAGAAAAAATATTCTCTCCTTACCGTCACGCTCTAGACAACTCGACCAGGCTCGTTCGTTAACAACTGCTTGATCCCAAGTTTGCTTGCGTCAGCCGCCAATAAAAATTCCAGTGGGGTCGCTCTTCAAAGTCGTGGAGCTCCGGTATTGTTTCGTTTAACAAATGGAGCCCGATTCTCGTACTGTTTCGCTGGTAAGTCCCTGCTTTGATTTTTCCCAGAAGCCCTGAATCGTATCCTTGACCCTTCAGGACCTACGTGACACCCGTTCCTCGTAGAATACCTCGTCTGTCTTCGACTTGTACGATACTTCTTATATATGGCTCGTTTAGCATCCACACGATGTTTACCCTGGCACTTAACATCACAAGTTCACCCGACGAGAGAAAAAAAAAATGGTCTGATACGACAGTATCAAATCTGGTTCAGAAAACTGGTTGCCAGGGTTTCTTGGCAGCAAACGACGTGTCTACTTGACGGCAGAAGGAAACTCACCGGTAATTTTCCCAGGAAACGGTGTTGAACGGTTTTTAACGGAGTTCTTTAAGTTCTACTAGTTCTGTTGATCTTGAAATTATATATACTGTATTCTCGGTATTTTACTCATGTTAAAAGTGTTAGGCAGTCCTTTCACTTCTAATGGGTTTCTCGTGGTTCAACTCTGAAAACAGCCTGGAAATATACTTTCCACGAGCCTTCTCTCTAGGAAGTTATTAGATCAAGGCTTTTTGGACTAGGTTTTTTGGCCAGGTAAAGCTCTATATGAACGATATTTCAGGATAGCCATTCAGACGCTTTCTGAGAAATTTGAGCTTCGCAAAAAGATGTCCTTCTGAGATGGCAGCCGCCCCGACCCTTTTGATGACCTCCACGTAGAATGAGCTATGAAATTTACGCTATGTACATCTGAAGCTTACCGCTCATTCTTCAGTGATGACCGTGTGGATCTTCTTTTGAAGGCTCCGGATCGACAACAATCATAGTGTCGATTCTGAGAATAGCGATACATGCCTCTAGCGCGGACTTGAACGACTTGACTTTGCTCACGGTAGGTTCTAAGACTCCCGCGCTGACTTCATCCACAACTTTACCTCGGATAAGATCAAGTCCGTAATTTCTGTAGTTTTTCCTCTTGGTGTCTTCCAGCTGGGCTTGCTGGCTAGCAGCATGATATGAGCGCAATTTGGCAATCAAATCGCTGGCGTCTTTAGCCGCATTTACTGCAAGCGTCTTTGGAATGACCAACAGCGCGGCCGCAAATTCAGCAATGGCCAATTGCTCTCTGGAACCCACTGTGGTGGCAAAATTGTCAAGGTAGATATTTAGAGCTGTTTCGACAGAACCGCCACCAGGAACAACATTCCCACTTTCTAGAGTTCTTTTGACAACAGACAAGGAGTCATGGATCGACCGTTCCATTTCGTCAAGCGAGTAATCATTCGGTCCACGGAGAACGATCGAAGACGAAGAATGTTTGGAAGTGCCTTTTATTAAAATACATTCATCATCTGAAAACTTGGCCTGAACAACCTCTTGGCAGGTACCCAAATAGCTGCTTTCAAAACACTCGTCTCCTTCTAAATTGGACATAGAGCTGATTAGTGTACCGCCCGTGGCTCTGGCAATTCTTCTCAAATCTTCTTTCTTACAGCGCCTTACAGCCATGATGTTAGCCTCCACAAACTTCTTCAAACACAGGTCGTCTATACCCTTGGTGGTCAACACCACTTGAGCACCTGCGTCGATGATTTTCTGGACCCTTTCTAAAACAATTCCTACTTCCCGTTTACGGATTTCCTCCAACTGCTCTGGGTCATCAACATTGATTTGAACACCCATCGCCATTCTAGCCTTTTGCAAATTTATGTCCAAGCAAGCAATGTTAACTGCGCCGCCAGCAATACGCTTGGGCATGGCTTGCGAAGCAACTGTACAGTTGAGAGCGTATCCTTGTACTAAAACAGACTCCACAGCGGATTTCCCGTGCGCTTTCAAAATGTTAACGGCTTTCACTGGGTATTTGATCTCTCCCTTGGAGTTTTGCGTTCTAACGGCCAACAGGGCATCTACCACCAAATTGCCAAAAAAATCTGAGTCTGATCCGATAATCTTGGATGACATACTTGTCTTGGCTATGTTTACAAGCGAGTCCTTGCGCAGCATGTCCACTGGCATCGAAAGAACCTCATTGATGTAACGAATTGCTTCCCTGAGAGCTAACCGGTATCCCGTTATGATCGTGGTTGGATGTATCTTGTTTTTGACCAAACTGTTGGCCCTTTTCAAAAGCTCTGATGCAACAATTACCACGCTGGTGGTACCGTCACCAATTTCGCGATCTTGCTGTTGCGCAAGTTCCACTAAAATCTTCCCGGCTGGATGTTGCACATCCAAAAGAGAGAGAATTGTGGCACCATCGTTGGTCACTGTGAAATCTCCAATGTCATCCACTAACATTTTGTCCAAGCCAACAGGCCCCAGTGACGATTTTACCACATTGGCCACAGCAGATGCCGCAAGCACATTTTGATTCCTAATGTCGTCACCGCTTATCTTCTCGCCCCCGAGAAAAAGCGTGTCGGAGCGAGAGTTGTTCAAAACTTGGGCCATTTTGAATACTAGTTGCAAGAATTTGGAAGTGATTCCAAGACTTTCCAATGCTTTCTCAACAAACTCCTCTAGTTCACTGCGCTTGGCCGGTGGAAATGATCAAATTTTCGCCACTTCTTGTAGAACGAAATTTCCAATTTACCCTGCTCACGTGAATAACGCTTGAAGGACAATCAGTTGGTCTTGTATAAAGAAGGATTATATACTATCGAGCGTTCACGGACTGTTGATCACTCCAAAATTGGTTTCGAAGGGCAGCATATTGGATTGCAGTCGTTAATGAGTAAAAAATTGTCGATTCAGGCACCGGAATGAGAATACAAGAAATATCAGTGATACAGAGGTTCGGCTCTCTCTGGTCTTGCGAAACCCACTTCAGAGACGGCGCCGACCAGCACACGACCTAGGCATGTGGGGGAGTAGAAATGGGTCTGATATGACCAAGGGTTGGAATTTGGTGGGAAGCACGGCAGACGGACAGAAGACAAAGAAAAAAATGCACTACAAAATGGTGCATTTTTTGCTCTTCTTGATGACCGGGGGCTCCAGCGCAGCAACAATGGCCTCATCAAACACATTCTTGAGCCCGCGCTGCGTCAGAGCTGAGCACTCGACGTATTTCACGGCTCTCAACTCTCTGGCAAGTCTTTCGCCCTGATCCGCGCTGATCGGACGTAACCTTTGCCTTTGCAGCTTTTCGATGATAACCTTATCGTCACGCAGATCTATCTGCGTGCCGACAATCAAGCACGGAACGCCAGGACAGTGGTGATGCACCTCCGGAAACCATTTCTCCTTGACGTTTTCGAAAGACGGCGGCGAGATTACGCTGAAGCAGACCAGAAAAACGTCTGTCGAGGGGTATGAAAGTGGTCTCAATCTATCGTAGTCCTCCTGTCCAGCGGTGTCGAATAAACCAAGAGTGTACGGCTCATCTCCAATCATTACCGTGACTGCATAATTGTCAAAAACCGTGGGAACGTAGTCCGCTGGGAACTGGTTTGTTGTGTACGAAATAAGCAAACATGTCTTACCGACGGCACCGTCTCCAACTACCACACACTTCAGCGTCTGCATTGTTACACTGACCCTGGATGTGCTTCTCTCGTGATTTGCTTGTTCAACCGCGTTACAGCTCCCTGATATTATATTTTTCCCGTTTGACCTACTCTTCAACCTCGGACACGATTTTTTTCAGTGAGTCCAATCCGGGTAAGATGCGATAAGCCGGCTGTGAACGGTGCTCGAACTATGGAAACGGATCGGACATACGGTTGGGTCCGTTGGTGGTCCGACGTTTGAACGTTATTTGAGTTCGAAGTGGAAAGCTTTCCAGCCCCCCTTCAGTGTAAAAAAAAAATGCACTGTTAGCTTAGTTCTCCTTTATTCAATCGATATATTTATTTAATCGTCTTCAGACTCTTCTTCGCCGGATTCTTCCTCTTCCGAGGATTCCTCTTCAGCGGTTTGTAGCCACTCGATCCATTTGGCGGTCAGCGTTTTCACTTGGTCGTATTTGGCGTCGTCGGATACCTGGGCCCACCAGGTGTAGATGATTTCTTCATCTAAGACATCCTGATCGTAGAGACAGTTCAACGCGCGGAAAAGCACGAATTCTGGCTTCTCGAACTGTATCACCAACACCTTTTCCAGCAGAATGTTCATGAGATCGATGTACTCGTCTTTCTCAAAGGCTTGTCGGTTGAACAGCAATCCCCACTTGCCGAAGATCTTGGAGATGGCTTCCTTCGCACCCAGAGTTTGCGTTGCGATGAAATGGTAAACTCGCTTGAGAAGGGCAAACACCGTGGCAGCTCTGACCTCGTGATAGGTCACGTTCATACTCATTCTCAAGGTGTTCAGCTCTAGCAGAGCCGTGTCCAGATCGTGGCTGTTTTCCATTGCCCTCTCCACTGTAGCCATCGCTTCTACCTCGAAATCTTCCTCATCCTCCTCATCCTCGCCTTCCATGTCCGTGTACACGCTCGTAGTCGACATCGTTCTCTTTTTCTTGCGCTCACCGGTACTAGACGAAATGGAGTCGTCACTTAAGTACAATTCGTCAATCCTATAAGCGAGAGTATTGTTTATCCTGGTTTCATCGCTAGCGTCCTCGTCTCCATTCGAACCATCGCTTTCGTAAATGTATCCCACACCCGTCTCGCCTAGCAGATCGCTAGCAGGCTCAAGTTTAAAGTTCGTAGCACGATCGCTTGATATGGTAGAATCGTCCTCATCGTAGGATTCATTGTCCAAAAATTGCACCTCGCTTTTCATGACAGGCGTTTCAGAGATCTTGCAGCCTTGCGGGATAACCATGTTGTCTCCAATAATAACATTGAATCCAATCACGCACCCATCGCTTAAACTGACATTTCTGCCGATTTTAACGTTTGATGCAAGGATGCTGTGTTCTATTATAGTGCTGTCAAGAACTGTTGTATCATCCCAGATATAACTGTTTTGGATGACCACGTTATCGCCAATATGGCAGTTCCTCCCAATGACAGAATTTTCAACAGATGTGCCCTCGCCGATTTTGGTGCCTGACCCGATTGCCGTGTGTTTGCCAATCTTGCACGATTGAGCCAAAACGACGTTTTTTTCCTTGTACACATGCCGCGACTCATAAGAATAAGTCTGATCTTCAAGGAAATTGGCATTTAGCACCAGGGGATAGCACCATCTGGCGATGAAGTCCTGTGAAATGGCGTCGTAAGTTTGCCAGCTCTCAACACGTGCAGCATAGCTTTCCATGATATATGCGTAGATGCTTTTCTTCAAAAGATCGCTTGTCAACACCCCCTTCACGAAGTCGCTTCTTAGAAACTGGTAATCGAAATTTTCCTGGAAAATTGCTGGCACAAGCGCAGAGCAGATGTCAACATGGCAATCAATCAAATCGTTTCTCAAGACGAAGTCATCCACATCTTCCAAAAGCTCAGGGTCGATGTCGATGGCGCCTTTCTTGCGAGAGCTGGCCGGAGGCAATTGGTGGTAGTAGAGGCATCGGTTAGTTTTCTTATCCAAAATGAAAGCAGCTGGGTCGTGAGAACGCGTTCTGTAGAATTGGCTACCCTCACTCAAACACATGGTTACGATATGATCTTTGTCGGAGGCGCGCTTTTTTCTGTGGAACTCTAAAGCTTTGTCGAATTGCATGTTGGTTACCAAGTCACCGCTGACCAAGATGAAATCACCGGTTATGAGACCCCGGTTGTCTATATCACGCATCGCATCGCCTACGGATCTCGATTCGAGAGACATAATGGTTTGCAGCTTGAAGGGGGCCCACGGTAGATTCCACTTCGACTTTTCGATGTACTCATTGATTTGATCAGCATGCGATGCACACACCAAATACACCTCGTTTACACCAGCCTTGGCTAGAAATTCTAGTGTATACTCTATCAGCGGTGTATTTGCCAGTGGTAGCAGGCATCTTGGCTTAACCGCGGTCAGTGGCATGAATCGAGTCTCGAAAGAGTCCGTCAGCACAACGGCTTGTAGACGTTCTTCTCCTACCAGATGCTCATTGCCCTTCTTAGAGGCAGACTTCGTATTGTCCTTTTCTTTCTTCCCAGCCATCAAATGACAAACACTCTAAGGAACTGGATCGTACACCCTTCCTTCAATGGTGGTATTCCGAAGCGTCAAGGTCCGTAGTGATCATTGACAGTGTCATACTCATCGCTCTTGCATCGTGAAAAAAATGCTATTACCCGCACTTTAAATTCAGGGAAGTTAAAAAATAAAAAATGAAAGTGCTCGAGGTGGGGTTCGAACCCACGACGGTCGCGTTGCTTACTGCTGCGATCCCTAGTAAGGATCGTGATTCAATGAAGAACCTTTAGCACAGAATGCTTCGGAGTGCCGAATGCTTCTATAAGCACGAAGCTCTAACCACTGAGCTACACGAGCATTTTCGAAATAGGATGCAATCGAAAGGGTACATATACGATGTAACTTCCAAACGAGTTACCAAAATGAGTCTGGGCCTTCTCATTGCTCGTATACCCATGCATCACCTTGACGACATTGTCCACATCGACGTAGATACAGCTTTTTATTACAGGCTTTTAGTCTACAAAACGTTATGTAGTGACGAGATTTGGAAAGTCGCTTGGCTCAGTAGCCGGGACCACCAGCGTCTGGTCCGCAAACATCGCCGCAGAGCAGTTCCAGCAAACAGCAGCAGCAGAGTGCCTTCATACACGTTCCGCAACATCCACTTTCTTCTTTTTGAGGCGGCTGTTGCTGGTACATGGGCTGTGGCTGCTGTTGATAATAGCCCCCCTGCGATGGACCCTGTTGGTAGTACCCACCATTCTGAGGTGGTGGTGGGTACTGATTGTAGCCTTGCTGGTAGCCTTGCTGTTGGTAGCTCATTTGCTTCGCAGTCTGTTCCTTGGACAGAGGTGGGTTCGAGCAAAACCTTCTTGTTCTTAAAAATCACGAACTTGAAGTTTCAAGATCAAGAAACTGTCCTGTACTTTTTCGACTGTCGTACCGTACGTGAAACACAGTGCTGCGCCACGGCGACAAGGCAATTTCTCACGTTTGGAATGGTTAGATATCTCATTATATACCTCATCTCCATAATCTAGGCCACAAATCGATAGCAGTGGCCATTTGAGACTTTCCAGTGTAAAATCTATATTTATGTCTTTCTTGAAACGTAGACTTGGAGGACTACTTATTCAAATGCAAGATTTTAAAAATTGAAGATAAAGGATAAAGCAAAGCATATTCGAATCTATCTAGGAGATATCCAAGTAAAACCTCTTGCAAGCTTCTCTGTCCCCTTCACATCAGGTAGGTGCTCTGGAGGTCTTCGGGACATTATTTTTGCTATCCAAGTGATCATCACAACTTGTAAGTCGGGCCAAAGTGACATTTATGAATTCCCTGCTGATCATGAAAAACATGAATTGGATAACAAGAAAACGGTGTTGAAAGATATAAAAATATGAACCAATACTTAGAAGCTCGCTTTTTACTAGCAGAACTTATGGGTTGATCACTGCAAAATTGAGGTTTATGCCTCGCCTTTTGAGAGCGGCTTTGAGCTTAACACCATGAACGCCAAGCAATCACAGAGAGTGTATTTCGGAAAACAGAGGATCACCACATACGAATGGTATGCGATAAAAGCAGCAGCAGCCAAGTAAAAAACGCGTACTTTGGTGATGAGAACCGTTAAATCCTTAGCACTGCTTCCCCGTATGTCTGGGGGAATCGTTTCACGTAACCAGACTTTTCAGCCTGTCTCTTTATATAATGCTCTACCGCCTACGTCGTCGTTGGCGTGGGAACCTCAATGTAAGCTTTTCGATGGTTTGATGTGTGTATCCGAGATACTGAGCAAGAGCGACGAGATGCCATGGTATCAGCTTAAATTCAAGTGGGACGAAGGCTTGAGTTCTGATTTCCTGTTTAGCAGTACAGATATTATAAAGAACACCGCCCAATTTGAAGAAACGATAACAAAACGTGAACAGTGGTACAAGGTGAAAATGAAATGTTCGAAAAGACGGTATGTTGCTCTAGAACTGCGCATCGACGATGCTACTGAAGAGCAGCGCTTCAAAGATCTTCTGTTCCGGATCCGAGAAGAGTATGAAATGATAGATGAATTAACCGGAGAAGTTGAACAAGACAGCTTGCAAGACACCGACATTCTCAGCTCGAGCTGGTAAAATATTCTCGTTCTTGTCTGTCCGTACTGTATTAATATTATTGTCCTATAGTTTGTAATAATAAAGTTTTACCCCGCTTTCTAAAGCTCCATTTGGCAAACCTTCTGACGAGTTCTGCCCTAAGGGATCATCGCTGCAATAAGAAAAATGTGTAGGGTCACGTACGAGAGGTAAAATACAGCCCGAGATTACCACCATGAGTCGTTCTTCTATGCCCTTCACCTTTCTTATTTGTTTTTAACATCGTCCTTGTAGGCGACTCTTTTCTCATCGTCTTTGTATTGAGGCGCGGGCACTCTGTTCACAGACTCCTCGATGAATTCGTAGAAACGATCTGCATAATCCCGCGGAGGGATAGCACTCACGACTTTCAAGTCATGGTTGAGCCCTCGCCAAAACGTTTCTAGTTTTTTTACCATGGAATAGTTTGTCAAACAATCAATGATTCCGACATAATAAATTCTGTCGAGGTTGTTATTGAGCGCATCTGACGCACGCAAGCCACCTTCGTCTTGCTGGAAAAAGTGCGACACCGCAGAAGTGGATTGCTGACGGTGCTGTTGGGCAACCGAATTTCTCTTGACCTCTTTAAGACTAGACGAATTTGGAGAAAACATAGCCAGCTTGTTCCTGTCGTCAAGTAAATTGTTGCCTTGATCGACGTCGTGAATACCTAAAAGTAGCGAGTAGTCCATGATATTGAGACGCGCCAGAAGGTCAACATCCTTTTTCATCTGCGTAAGAAATTTCTTCTTCTTCAAGGGTCCCAATTGCAAACTGCGCTGCTCTTCCAGCCAGTTGAGGTCTTTCAAAACTGGACGATGGTTGGCCGCGTCCTTCGAGTCGCTCCGCACGTTTGTGTATCGACCCCAAGTGGAGCCCTTCAAATCGAAAGTTGTGTGTATTTCCAAATGTGGAGGGAAAAGGTTGTTCATCACCAGAAAATAGATTTTACGGTGCTTGATCTTATGCTTGAAAGAATAGGGCATTTTCACACGATGAAGCCCATAGAACTGGGAAATTAAGGTATCTCGGTTTTCCCGCACATGCTCATAGTACTCTTTTAGAATTCTCCTCAGATGGCGATGTTCCGCGTGATGAATGGTCTTGATGATATATTTGTAATCCCTGCTGAAGTAAAAAAAAGAGCCACTCTTGCCAGGGGAATTTAGCTCGCTGAGAATGTACTTGGACGTCAGCGACATCAGATAGTCTGCTGGGTCCAGACCAAACAGTGCGCGCAATTCACGGAACACCTCGGGACAGTAGTCCTTGAACTTGAAAGCGTACTGTGAACTTGGAGTCAGCTCGTTACCATTGAAATCAAAGGCCAGCTTTTTGGTAAACTTGAAGTCGCGCGTTGTTAGAGGTTTCATGATCCCCGAGCAGCGCGAGACAGCCACGCGAATGCCCGTGAGCATGTTGTAGGCTATGGTGAAGTTCACGTGTCCCTCACTGACTTTGTTGCCGATGAGTACGTGGTCATCGTCGAGAAAGTTTTTCTGCTTCTTGCGCATTTCTCGTTTTTGTAGTAGCGACTCGCGCATTTTCTTAATCTCAGCGGTCGCTGATTCCGACCTCTTCAAACCGCCTTCATTTATCACGTTGGGCCGTGGACTGGCCGGAAACGAATGAATCGAGCTGTGCGAGCTGTTCACGCCATCTAGGTGACTTGATTCGCGCACCAGATCGGGCTCGGGAGGCGAGTTTGGATGTCGGAGCGGCACGATTCGCGCATGCTCTTCAGAATTGAACGGCGGATGCGGTGGTCGTATGGGCTGTTTTCTGGAAGCGTACGTGGCATGCGACACCTGCGAGTCAAGCGACGCACGGGTACCGCGCCGCGCGGACCGGGGACGCGACGTGTCTCCGTTGAGCAGCACCTGGCCCTCGTCCTCTGCGCTCTGGATGAACGACCCGCACCTCACCAGCCTGTTCTCTTCCAGAAGCTCGTTTTTGCCCAGATGGTACCTGTCCAGCTGTGTTTGGATATTTTGTGTATCGGGGCTGACGTGGTCGGGCGTACTGGCGCCTCCGGCGCCAGTACGCTCTGCACCGCCATCTGGAAGCAGCTGAGGCTCAAGCACGAAACCTGCGCCATCAAGCGGATCTATGGGGCGCTGCGACCCACCGATCGTATTACTTTGTCGCAGCTTCCCGTAACTTTCCAACGACGTCGGAGACGAGTAGCAATGTTGCTCCTGGGATGACCTGGGTGTGTTCGAGCTCAACTCGTGCTGCTGCTGATACTGCTCTTGTAGCACCAAAGACATACCCTTGAAATCCCAGCTCCTGCTGTGTCTCTGTGTTAGTAGTAAGTTGTGTATGTGATTTTTTCCTTCTCGAGGGGGTTCTGCATATGCCACCAAAACAGACTCTCGCCGTAGAAAATTTTTTGGAAATATCGTTCGCGCCAGTGCGGGGACTAAAGAAAGAAAAAGGTCACGTGATAGTAAATGACAGTTGAATAAACTACAAAGAGAGGGCCGTTCAACGTCGCGTTCCTTACGTCTCTAGCTGGTGCTACAGTTCCCGCAGTTGCCTTTATTTTCACCAATTTATGCGTAACCTCCTCATAATCGTCATTGTCTACATTAAGTTATATTAATTGCATTCATTAATTTTCTTTGCCCTTTCGCCGTTTATGTTTTTCGCCGTTACATTCCGGGGTTGAGACAGGTGAGCGAAAAACAGTGATTAAGTTCACAGAATATACGCCTCGTAGAGATCACACAATCGAGACCCTAATGGCATTACAGGATCCATAGACGTAGTAGCGTACCTCACACACCACCAATGTAGTGACTGTAGTGCGTCCATAGTGATATGAAGCATCCCCACAGTGATTATAACCAATAGTAAGTAACCTCAGTGACAGTTTCTGCAATGGTCACCTAGGGTTTATAAAAGAGAGTCGAATACCATAATACGGGCGAGTGCGAGTTACTGGAGTGTTTGTAGCGGCGAGTATTGGAGGAACAGGCCAAGCAGAGGATGGAAGTTCAGACTTCCGCGGTCACACCGCCGTCTCGTAAGAAGCTACTAAAAAGGCGCGACTAAATACCCGACGATCTCTGAGCTAGGCTAAATTTTGGTAGTTATTTGCCAAATTTGCACAAGGATTTTGTGGGGCGCCTGAACTCGCAGCTAATCGAATTCACAGGAATAACCAGGTATGGTGGGTATGAGTTCTGTCAGGTTACGTAAAGTGGCGACATAAATTATCCAGTACTCATCGCTCAAGTAGGTGTGTGAACACTGGGGACGATCTAGTCACTTCTCGCAATCTCGAAATGTGATGAAATTATCACTTTTGACGGTGTGGAATTGGTCCCGCGAGTAACTGCAAACTCGTGCTTAAAAGTAATCGAGTTGATACTTCTCAAAGAGACCCCACAGAATTCGCATTAGGAGTCAAATTTTGACGAGTGTCGTACACGACTTCATATTGAGATTATCATTTTTTTCAAGTCAAGTTGTTTGTCAAACCCTGAGGCGCTTACAACTACTCTGATGGCGCGCGTATTTAGTGATGTGACCCTGGCTTTAACCTACTCGGGAGAAGTCCCTAAATCTAGTGTTCTTAGATCTGAATCAACTCAAAAGGAGCTGCCGTTAGTGCGACCAGCCCCGCGATGGAAATATGATGAACCCGCTCGAGTAGACGGTAGCCCGCGCTCGCCTGCCGAGGGTGCCGAATCAAGCAAAGAGATCGCTCAATTACCTCTCAACAAGATTACGTTGACGTTTGCCAAATTTGAAGAAGAGGTGTTAAACCGCGTCGAAACTGGAAGAAAGAAATTCAGGAAATCATCCATGGAGGCTAATCGGCGTCGTTGCGGATAAATTCATGAATTGCCCGCTTAAATCGTTCATATTTCTTCTGATCGTGAAACTGCTCGAGGAAGATAGCGAGACTGCATTTTCAAAGTAAAGACCACGTGATAAAATGACAGAATAAAATAGGGTTTATGGTCGATTCGAACCCGCATCTACAGGAGGGTTTCGAATCATACAAGATATCAATGATGGATATGAAATCATCAACCCGCCTCAAAAGGTTAGGGAAACAAAAGGAAAATGTTCACTTATCCATACTACGCTAATAAGATATCGAACAAACCGATGACACGGAAATTGCTTAAAAGAAGATAATATGACCAATTTTAGAGTTGCCTTGATGTCAAGAAAATTGTTGAAAATGATGAATACTCGCGACGCGGTTTTTGCTTTATCGTTAGGACCGGCCATGAATGGCCTTGATGAGGTTTTTCGTTGTCGGTGGTTGACAGATTTCTGAACTGTTCATTTAATTCCTTCATAATTGATCTAAATAATAAGGCTGATAAGCAACTGAGTACTTATATCTCTCCGTGGCTATCTTACGACCATGAACACTAAGATCCTGGTCATATCAGCTCCTTTTATACAATTTCTGTAACATCGTTCCAATTTTGGAATCCGTTCCTGTCTCTAATATTCACGGTCACGGTGAGTCATCATTACGACACCTATTATGTCACTCTTACAGTGGTGACGAAATGTGATGCCATCATGACCATCACGAGAATCACTTGGCTCCTATGACCTCATCTTGATCAAGAACCGTCCGTTAATTCTTCCAATTTATTCTGTCATATCGATCACGTGATGATACAATTGAACGATATCATATCTCGCCATCTCTTTCCAAAATTGTTTCCGTCCAGCCGACCTGCGCCTTGTGCACGCAGCCTAGAGTACCGCGCCGAAAATATCCAATATACAACATGCCAGCTACACCATGGTGTCGCTCATGGATACCTTGCGCCCTCGATAAGTCGGAATCACGTGACCTTTAACCTATACTTGACCCGTTTCTCGAAGCGTTTACAACCACGCTACCAAGTTTCCCATACGAAAGTTTCGAGCCTATAGAGACTTCCCCTGGTTATCCGCTGCCAGATCCTGTGCACGTATTCGTACAAAATTGTCATCCCTTATCATGTGTCATCCCACGTGGCACCTTCCTGCAACCTGCACTGCGCCCCGCTCCGATAAGGGTTGCATGTTCGCATGAGCGGCAAGCCACAGTTACTGCTTCCCGCGGAGACGCTGCATTCCGAGGGCAAAGTTTCTATTTCCGCTTCCGTGTCCGTTGAAAGCGGGGGTGCAGCCGGGTAAACGGAAGCGTACACAATGATCTGGCGCGCACCGTTCAGGGTCCCTTTGTACAGGGTAACGTAATCAGGCTGCAGGTGGAGATTAATGGGCACATGAGCTAAGAGGGGATACAAGCCGCTGTTAAGCTAGGACCAGCAAAACAACACTGCGGAGCAAGACTGCTCCGTAGTGCGCAGTTCGCAGCGCCATACGAATTGCCGTGTCTTGCTGTGCCTCTGCACCCATCTCCACGTGGATCGTCGAGCCTGCCGGCTGATAAGCAGGTATCACGTAAAAAGAAAAAAAAAAGCAAAAAACGGAATGGACCCTTGCAAGCTCCCTGCATGAAAAAGCTGACACAGCCGCGTTTGCACCAGAAATATATAAGGCACAGGGTTTGGTAACAGAGACAGTTCTTCGGACTTGTATATATTGCTTTCATGTAGACTATATAGAAACTTGTCAAGTAACATGTCAGGTACAACACGACAAGAACAACTTTTTTACTGTCTGAGCGAATCAGACGCTCTCACAGCGCTCCAGACCAACGTCGAGACCGGGCTCACGACAACTGAGGCCACGGCTAGACTTGGCGAGACGGGCGAAAACTCTCTTGGAGATGACTCTCACATTGACATTAAAGGCATATTTATTCATCAAATATGTAACGCCATGATCCTGGTCCTTTTCATCTCGATGGTCATCTCGCTTGCGATGCGGGACTGGATCTCGGGCGGCGTCATCGCGTTCGTCGTTTTCATCAACGTCGCAATCGGCTCCTTCCAGGAATACAAGGCGTCCAAGACCATGAACTCGCTTCGTACGCTCAGCACGCCGTCCGCGCACGTGATCAGAGACTCACGTGACCAGACGCTGTCCAGTAAGCTGTTGGTGCCCGGTGACATCTGCCGGATCAGCGCGGGCGACACGGTGCCCGCGGACCTGCGTTTGCTGGACTGCGTCAACTTCGAGACCAATGAGGCCCTTCTCACTGGCGAGGCCCTGCCCATAGCCAAAGATGCGCGGCTCGTATTCGGGGCCGATGAGGACGTCCCCGTCGGCGACCGTCTCAATCTCGCATATGCGAGCTCTACCGTAAGCAAGGGACGCGCCACTGGTGTGGTCATCAAGACGGGGCTCAACACCGAGATCGGGAGCATCGCACAGAGTTTGCGCGGCGAAAACAGCCTCATCAGCAAGGATGAAGACAAGAATTTCATGCAGAACGCCGCCAAAACCATCAAAACGAGCATCGGGTCGTTCCTGGGCACCAACGTTGGCACTCCACTGAACCGGAAACTATCCAAGCTGGCCGTGCTGCTCTTCTTCGTGGCTGTGGTCTTCGCAATCGTAGTGATGGCTACTCAGAAATACCACGTCAATAAGGAAGTCGCCATTTACGCCATCTGCGTTGCCATTTCCATGATTCCTTCGTCTCTGGTCGTCGTGCTAACCATCACCATGTCTGTAGGTGCAAAAGTGATGGCCCAGAGAAATGTGGTCGTGCGCAAATTGGATTCTCTCGAGGCTCTTGGGGCCGTGAATGACATATGCTCCGACAAGACTGGAACTCTGACGCAAGGGAGAATGATCGTGAGACAAGCATGGGTACCCTCGTTCGGGACTCTTGTGATCAACGGATCAAACGATCCTCTCAACCCAACCGTTGGCACTGTCGAGCTTATCCCCAGATTCTCTCCACATCAATACCAACACGATGAATCGGAGGACGTGGGGATCATCAAGAACTTCAAGCAGCAGCTCGACCAAGGCACTCTACCGCAAGACATTGACACCAGCGCTTTCGACAAATATATGCAAATCTCTTCGCTCGCGAACATTGCCAATGTCTTTCAAGACCAAGAGTCTGGCGTATGGAAGGCCAACGGAGACCCTACAGAAATTGCCATTCAAGTCTTTGCCATCAGAATGGACAAAGCGCGTGGTAAACTAACTTATCAGGAAAACGAAAAGTCTCAGAGCGACTCCATCGGAAGATTCAAACACTTCGCTGAGTTTCCCTTCGACTCCTCAATCAAAAGAATGTCTTCAATTTACGTTGACCTGCACGATGAAAACAAATACAAAGTTTTCAGCAAGGGCGCATTCGAGAGGGTCTTGCAGTGCTGCGACAAATGGAAACCGCTTGCAGACAACAGCGACTCTCAGCCGCTGACGGAAGATGACAAGAATACCATCATGAAGAATGTCGAGACCCTTTCGGCTGAAGGTCTTCGCGTGCTGGCACTTGCAACAAAGGATTACACCGAAGATGAGGCAGTAAACCTGAGAGAAAAGCTTTCGAAAGATAGAGATATGGTTGAAAGTGGCCTGTTTTTCCAGGGACTCGTCGGCATTTATGACCCTCCTCGTCCTGAGACAGCTGGAGCTGTCAAGAAATGTCACAACGCTGGGATCAATGTTCACATGCTAACAGGCGACTTCCCAGGTACAGCAAAAGCCATTGCCCGCGAAGTGGGAATATTGCCACACAATTTATACCATTACCCTAAAGAAGTCGTAGACACCATGATAATGACTGCAAGCCAATTTGATAGCTTGTCAGATGATGAAATTGATGCACTTCCGGTGCTACCACTTGTGATTGCGCGCTGTGCGCCACAGACAAAAGTTCGCATGATTGACGCACTGCATCGCAGAGAGAAATTCTGTGCAATGACAGGTGACGGGGTGAACGACTCTCCTAGTCTCAAGAAGGCCAATGTTGGTATCGCAATGGGTATAAATGGTTCCGACGTCGCGAAGGATGCGTCAGACATTGTGCTGAGTGACGACAACTTCGCTTCCATTTTGAACGCCGTAGAAGAAGGGCGCAGAATGAGCGACAATATTCAGAAATTTGTGCTGCAATTGCTGGCTGAGAATGTCGCTCAGGCCCTTTATCTCATGGTTGGTCTCTGTTTCATGGATGAGGAAAAACTCTCTGTATTCCCGCTGTCCCCCGTCGAGGTGTTGTGGATTATTGTTGTGACTTCCTGCTTCCCAGCCATGGGACTTGGTCTAGAGAAGTCTGCACCCGATATCATGCAGAAGCCACCAAACGACTCACGCACCGGAATTTTCACTTGGGAGATTATCGTCGACATGGTGGTATATGGGGTATGGATGGCTGGTTGCTGTTTGGGATGCTTCGTTACTGTTCTTTATGGGACTGGAAACGGTATGTTGGGTATCAACTGCAACATCTCTTACAGCGAAAGTTGTGATCTTGTTTTCAAAGGTCGTGCTGCTGTGTTTGCAACAATGACGTGGTGTGCCCTAATTCTTGCTTGGGAGGTGATCGACTTGAGAAGGTCTTTCTTCCAAATGCAGCCTGAAACCTATACTCCTTACACTCAGTGGATGAAGGATATATGGTCAAACAAGTTTTTGTTCTGGTCCGTCATTCTAGGCTTCGTATCCGTGTTTCCCGTGGTTTACATCCCAGTTATAAACGACAAAGTCTTTCTACACAAAGGAATCGGTTTCGAATGGGGACTGGCCTTTGGTTTTAGTGTGGCTTTCTGGGTTGGCGCCGAGATTTACAAGTTTTCCAAGAGAAGATTCTACAGGAACAGGAATCTTGTTCAAAATCCTGAGAAAGATTTAGAGAAAGTCGAAGATCCTTTCGAAAAATACAGCACTTTTGGCTCGTTTGCCGAGATTTCCATGGACGCCTCCAAGAAATGCTGACTTTATCAAAACTAATTTCATTCATCTACCTTTCGAATCGTACATAATCTGTCACCGAAGTACGTAAGTACACAACAAATTCTATAAGCTTTTAAAAGCATCGTTGAGTAGTTTCACCGCCGTGAAAATGTCTTCAAAAGTGTTGTAGAGAGGGGCAGGCGCAATTCGTATGACGTCCGGCCGTCTTTCATCAGCAATGACACCGCGATCATTCAAATAACCAAACACACGCTCCATTGTGTTAGCTTGCGGATTGTCTTTGGAGAATTGAATGAGTAGAGACAGCTGTGCACCACGTTCCGTCTCGTTAAGCGGTGAGATAATTGAAAAGCCGACTTTTCCTTCTCCATCCGTACTCTTCTCGTGATAGTAGGCGGATCTTTGGAGAAGTTTCAACAGATAGTTTGAGAGAAGAAGAGAGCGCCGGCGGATTGCTTGCATTCCACCAAAGTCCTTGAATATCTCTAACGAAGCCTTTAAGGCCACGACATCAATCACGCTAGGGTTCGACTGTCTGAAACCCAAGGCACCCTCAATTGGTTCGAAGACTTCTTTCATTTGAAACCTGTTGTCTCGATTGTTTCCCCACCATCCTGCCATGCGAGGCATTGCTTCTACATCCGGGCTGAGAGGATCAGCAGCAACACTGGCATGTCTATCGTGGACAAAAATCCCGCCAATGGCTCCCGGACCAGAATTCAAATACTTATAGGAACACCAACATGCAAAATCCACATTCCAAGAATGGAGTTCCAAAGGAACATTGCCAACAGCGTGGGCAAGGTCCCAGCCTACGACAATGCCGGGGAACGAATGTGCATGGGCTGTGATTTTTTCAATTTCAAAGAATTGTCCAGAGTAATACTGTATTCCCGGAAGACACACGATAGAAAGACTATCGCTATTAGCAGTAATAGCCTTCAATATATCTTCTGTCCGCAGATACGTCTCGCCCTTGCGTGGCTCAAGCCGCACCAGTGCCGAATCAGGATCAATACCGTGAAGTTTGCACTGATTGTAGAAGGCGTAATAATCGGAAGGAAACGCGCCCTTTTCGCAAAGTATTTTGAATCTCGACGAGCTTGGTTTGTAGAACGCGGCTAACAAAGCGTTCAGATTGGCTGTGAGGGAACCCATGATCGCGACTTCCGAGTCACGTGCTCCGACAATTGGTGACATAAGCTTCGATAAAGGCAGGTCGATGTCGACCCACGAAGTCAGTCCCCGGTCCTCACCGCTATGTCGGAAGTGGGACTCGACACCACGCGCAGCCCATGCGTCTAGCTCGTCATTTATAGCAGCTCTCGTAGACCTCGGCATGCAGCCCAAAGAGTTACCACACAGATAGGTCACTGGGTCTCCCAGCGAACCGTTGGGTGCCAATTTGGTGCCCATGGATCCAAATGTCGGGATGCAAAAGGCGTCGCGCTTGGTGGCAGGGTACGTCGAATCCAGGGCACGTGCTTCTTCCATGGTTACTTATACTTGCTTTTGACAAATGTCGAAGCTTCCCATTGCATAAGCTGTAGCTCGCTTTTTTTTATTTTTCAATTTCTTAGATTCTGTCGTGTACTACAGCGTGACTGGCAGAACCTCTATGCACTAAACTAACTACTGACATGCGCTCAATCTAATATTCTAAGAACCGAATAAGAATAGACAGGCTCAGATAACTGCGACTTTTTCGCGAGTCCTGCCTCATTTCTGCAAGGCTTATGAGCTCAAAGTGGAATAATCACATAATCACCCGTTGTGTGACACAGCGCAAGCCCAACCGACAAATCGCAGTTTACCCTTGAATTGCCCACTGAAGAAAGCTTTTACATTGAGATGATCTGACGCTTGACATGCCTCGAACAACGTCATGCTATAATGAATCAGTCAGAGATAGTGGCTGTCTCAACACGTGACTTATCTGAAAAATAATTGAACTATATACCTATAGCCCTCTACACAGATTTATGCAATCAAAGGACATGTTTCCACCGAGGAACTGCCCCAAAAATGCCATCTCGGGGCCATTTCTACGATAGACAAACAAAGCTTTTTTCTTTTCCTTACCCCGCGCTTAAAAGCGTTATACCAGAATTCCGTACGTAGCGATTGTCTGGGTGTTTTTGTGTCAGTTTCCAAGAGTTTGGGTATAAAAGGGCACCACTGGCCCAGTCTGACCTTTCCTCCTACTCACTACATTTCTCTCAGCTGGAGTACAATTTTGCAATAATCAATATGTAGCTACCAAGTGTTTAATGTATACCACCAAGCATTGAGCGAGAATATCAACGATAGCGAAGCTTCGAAGACGACACTCAAGGATCCCTCAAAATCGAATCGAATCTCTTAAATAGCTTTCCTTTTCCTTTGAGCACAATCAGAACACGTCCCACAAGTGAATGAAGAACCTTCGGCGGGTAATGGTGTTGTCGAGACCGAAAGTTTCTAACCACGCACCAAGCTTTGTTGTTAATTCGAGTCGAAATAGCCGCTTGCCTCGAATTACAGAATTCTGGGCCATTCATGACCCATTGTCCCTTATTAACACTCCTGGGGCCTCCAAGCTTCCAGTGTTCCGAAATACGAAAATAGCCGACAATGATGGATCTACTTACGTACACGATGACTCCAGAGCGCGGGTATGAGGCGCGGGTGTGAAGCGGGGTTAAGGTGGGTGGGAAGCGAAAAAAATTTTTTTCTTTAGAGCCATCGTGGTAGTGGTTTTTTTTTTTGTCTCCGTTCGTTCGTCGGCTTACCTTTTTCCCCATTTCACGCGCGGCCCGCCCAGCCAGCCACGGGCTCAGTTTTTTTGAAGAAAAAGGAGTAGGAGACACGAGCATTTATTTTTTATTTCACAAAGAACCGCGCAACCAAGCTAGGATTGATTATCGAACGCCAGCCCAACTACACAGAAGGCCAAGGATGGGTGATAATGCGGAGATAACAGCTTCTCCTAAGGAGACTGGACAAGAGGATGGCCTCGAGCCCCACATATCCGACCAGCCGCCCACTGCCGCGAACGCCACCGAAGAGCCGGTTTCGGCGCCAACAGAACCTCAAGATGATGAACAAACGCGCCAAGAGACTCAGGAAGCCGAATACCATGCAATGGTACTGCCTAAACCAACGTCGGCACCCAATAATACACCTGAACCGCCAACGGGTGTCAAAACCGTAGAAGGGGCTAAGCGCAATGGGGACGGAGAAGTGGATGACGCGGGCGGCAAGGAAATCGTTCCAGACGAAAAACCTTCGTTACCGCACATCTCAGCATTACTATCGCTGCCCAGCCATCAGGATGAGGCCGGCGGTAACTCGCCAAGTTCTATCCTCAGCAGGCGAAACGTGTTTACCACGAGTAGCTCCCGCGAATCGAAAGAGGTGGTCAGCCCGGGCCGTTTCCATTTCAACAGCAACCGGTCGGCGACTGACCCCCACGCGCCACAAGAGAACAACAACAAGATCAATATATCGTCGCTGCTCAACTCGCGTGGTGGTGACGATGTCTATACATTGCACACTCAAGATGACACCACAGAAGGGGACGAAGGTGGCTCATCGCCTGCACTGGGGCGCGCCGGCGTGCTTCAGGAGGAGGAGCAAATTCCAGACCCACCGAAATATATCAACTCCAAGCTAGATGAGATGCGATCGCGACTCTTGTTGGGTCCCCGCAGTCGAAACAGCGTGTCACCTCGTGATGACGATCTGGGCGCGGCCGCCATTATAACCAAAATGAGATCATCTCCGTTTGCACAAAATTCACCAGGTGAGCTCCCGTCCATCAGTTATGGTTTGAATGCTTTACCACCTCTCATACCTTCTGCAGTTTCAAGCCGACCCGGCTCTGCGTCGTTCAGGTCTCATACGCGTCCGGTTGTTCGCATAAACCAACGAGAGTACGAGCCTGATGAAAGTGACGAGCAAGCGGTTATCGAGGACGATACCGAAGACGAATATTTGCCAGATCATCAGAAGCGTGACTGGGACAAGATTACCTGGAATAAGAGCGGCATGAAAAAACGAGTCACACGCAGGCAATCTGCACCTACTCATGACTTCAAACGTCGTCGCTCTAGTCAAGTAGACAAAAACCGCACGTCGCGACATTCTTCCAATTCTTCAACTTCAACTGTCACTTCCCTATTATCGGCTGCTGCTCTTTTAGGAAAAGTTCCAGCAGTTAAAACCACCGAAAAGCTTCTACCAGAGGAAGAGTCACCTAAAGATAAACCTAAGCGTAAAAATACGTCGGGGTCTAGATCCAGAAGTGGGTGTTGGATTTGTCGGTTACGGAAAAAAAAATGTTCTGAAGAAAAGCCCCATTGCCATAACTGCCTTCGTCTGAACTTGAAATGTTACTATGACATTGTAAAGCCTGACTTCATCTCTAATCCCGCCAAAAAGAATGAAAAGTTGGAAGAGATTAAGAAGAAGACCAAAGAGGCAAAGCGCTTGGCAATGAGGCGGAAACCTTGAGACGCTTCCATGAAGTAAGGCTTTTAAAAACAGTTGGGACTGGGAAACGGAAAATGTAAAAAAAAAACGCCAATTGAACGCATAAAACTATATTCCAATGACGAATTAAAGAAAGCTACGTTTTACTCTGAGCTATTCATCATCATTGGCTTCGAATCGAAACATCATATTACGGACAACAGAATTCAAAGACCAAATTAAAGCGCTGAGCAAAGCAAATGCAAAGGTCTCGAAACTTGGAATTAACAGTTTTTACTTTTACATAAATCTAACTAAAAGGACTTTTTGCCAAGCTACCTTACCAAAAATGTCAAATGAACTCCATACACTTACCTCAGTAGGGTGTGTGAGCAAAATTGTTGACATAGGAGGAACCTTGAATTGTCGGATACATAGCCGGGTGTGCTGGATGCCTCGAGTCAGGTGTTGGAGCGACAGGTGGAAAGGTGTTCATGTTTAGGGGAAGGCCGGAGGGCATTCCGCGGTAAAAGGCGTCATGCATCGGCGGTTGGTATTGCTGTTGCCAGTATGGTGGATAAACAACTGGTGGTAAGTTCACAGAAGCAATGTTTGGATGTGACATATAAGGAGATATCATATTATTGGGGTGTGGTGCTGCTATGACCGCCGAGGTGGAAGCCTGTGGCTGCCGCAGTCCGCCGACAGACTCGCTGCTTGTTGCACTTTTCAAAATCTTGGCGCTTTGCTCTTTGCCGCCAGAAACAAGTGAATTACTGGGTCTGACTTTAAATCCACTTGGGGCAGCTGGTACCGAAGAACCGCTGTAACCCCATCCCGCAAAACCCGGATCACTTTTGAACTCTGTAGTTTGAAGAACTTCCAACTCCTCATGTTCAACCGTTGGGCGGTTGTTGATTTCGAAGCGTGTCTGCTCCACCCCAACCACTTTTTTAACAAAACTGTGAGGTTTCGCGATATGATTTCCAGACACGACGTTCTTCTTCGCGGAAAGACTGGAGTTTTTGCTCAAAAACTTCTTTAAGGAAACAACAATAGCTTGCCTTCTCAAGTCGTTTTCTTCCTCGACACTGTATTTCTTATCGTACAGGCCTGCAACACGCAGAGCGGCGTCCGGTTCTTTAAATATGTTCTCATCTTGGAAATCCGTCAAAGCATGCCTAAATGTTTTCACTTCTCGCAGCGAAACGTCCTCGTCAAAGTAGTAATTGCGTTGCGGCCTGTGTTCCATCTCAAACAATTTGACTTGAGATGATGTGGAAATTTGGTTCATGATCTTAGAGATTGAGGTGCAGAAGTCTTCTCGACGGTGAGCATATTTGAGCACATTTTTGTCGCACTTGACCCAGGCCATGACGATACGAAGGAGCGCCAAATATTGACCATCATTATTTTGAGCCCATTCTTTCGCAACTATATTGTTCAGCAAGAAGATTAGGTGATCAAACGCCATGCAAAGGTAGCGGGACTCACTTTCCGGCGACCTCAAATGTTCCATAGCCTTGCTTTTCAACAAATCAAATCCTGTAATTAGCATAATGCAATTTTGAAGTATGATGTTCATATTTTGATTGTATTTCAGTAAAATCCTCTCTCTCAAAATTCTCTTCACGTCGTCAACTGAAGCATCGCCAATTATCCTGTTACTTTTACCCATAAGCCATGTTTGGGGCGAGAACATCGCACCAAATAGGACGAGGAAATAGGTCTCGATTATCTCACGATGACACTGGAGCTTGCGGTTGCGTTCCACTTCCCTTAACCCTCTAAATTGCGCCAAAATTTGTTGAAAAGTTCTGCTTTTAGGATTTGCGATACAGTTCAGCAGGTTTAGCAAACCGCTGGGCGCAAAGATCCTCGAAGAAGCGCTTCTTGAGAACGAGTAACAAGCAAAACCGTAATTCTTGGTTTGAACATATATCAATCCCTTTTGCAAATGTGTTTCGCCGACAGAAGGTAACAAGAGAAGAGCTAGGTCATAGTAACGTAATGCTTTCTTGAAGCTTCCTGCACCGTAAGGACCTTTCCCCCTTTCACACAATGTCTTGTAACGACTGCTCGACCCAATATACAGCAAACACCGATGAATCACGAGCGTAATCGCTATGGAACGAGGATCGTTCACATTCAAAATTATTCGGCCCTCTTTCTGTGCGGACGGTACATTGAGCAGTTTCAAAAACCTGGCTGGCACGATGCAAGTAACATCGTACTCCGCTAAAGTTTTCTCTAGTAGCGCGTAGTAAAATTTATGCACAGACTTGTAATACTTAGTCATCTTGGCTTCAAGCTTCCTATTTTGAACCGATCTGCCGCTTTTCGGATTTGATTCTGAAGCTGAAATCATAAACAGCATCCAATGCTGAAATTTTTTGAAAACCGCGTAATGCACACTCAACCACAACGCATCCAGCACTTCGTCTGCTGTCCGCTGCAACTCTGCATGCTGTTTATTGGTCTCATTCTGGGCTGCTTCCAGGCAGCCGAAAACTCTTTTCTCAACTTTGGAATGCACGAACGATAAAAAGCCGTTCAAAAGGGCATCATCCTGGTGAGTTTCGTAAGACAGGAAAATTTGACCAAGCTGAACTCTAAAATTTTCAAACTCATCGCTTTTAGATGTGGTCTTTTGATTTAAATTAATTTCTGACATTTCCGATTTGTTATCTTGAAATTAAAAATGGAATCACATTCGGCAGCAGAATGGCCAAAGAAGTTATTTGAACTTTCAATCGAATTGGTTGCGGAACCTTAGAGTTAAACCCTCCGATAATGTTCACAACTTCGTTGGTCGATTTTCTGATGGACGACTGAAAAATTTGAAAAATTGAACTGAGTTCAGAATTTCGAATCGAGAATTTGATTATTTCGTACATAAGTACATCATCGACAAATCTCATCGCCCCATGCATCCGACATCACAGATCTCATCTACTTGAACCGCTTGACCCGAAGAGAACTGAAGTTGAAGCCCCAGGTCATTTTGAGAGGGAGGGCATATGCGCGTCGTATGCGTTGCCGAAAAAAATTCTATAGCCAAGGCCGTCGCAGGGATACTTGGCGGAGGACGACTTGCACGAAGGGATAGTTCGAGCAAATATATCAAAAATTACGATTTCACGTTTGAGTTCCCGTTTGCAGGCCAATGTGACGTTACCATGACCGCCGTTGCGGGCCATTTGTCAGGTATGGATCTGGATGCTTCGCATGGATGGGGCAAATGCCCGATTCCTGCAGTTTTCAACGCACCTATTATCGATATTCGCACGAAAGATCAAGAAAAGATCGCCCAAAACATACGCAAAGAGTGCAGAAACGCCGATTTTTTGATGATATGGACCGACTGCGACAGGGAAGGGGAATATATTGGCTGGGAAGTCGTTCAAGCGGCGATAAGTTCCAATGCGGGACTTGAGAGAAACACATATCGAGCAATATTTTCGCATTTGGAGCCGCGACACATCATTCATGCTGCCAAAAATCCCAAACAACTCGATCTCAGGGCTGTAGATGCCGTACGGACGAGAATGGAGGTCGATCTCAGATCTGGAGTGGCGTTCACCCGATTCTTGACGGAACTACTGGCTTCCAAAGTTGAAAGAGCTTCCGACCCCAAGAATAAACAGCGCCCTGTCATATCCTATGGAACTTGTCAGTTTCCAACACTGGGTTTTGTTGTCGATCGTCACGAAAGAATACGAAGGTTTGTATCTGAATCGTTTTGGTTTATTCAAGTAGGTGTTGCTAATGGGGCCGATGAGACGTTTTTCCAATGGGAACGGGTACACTTGTTTGATCGGCTCGCCGTCGCTGTCATCTATGAGTCCTGTGTCGAGACAGCAGGCTCGATTGCCAAAGTCAGCGATTTGAAATCGAAATCTACCACGAAATACAGGCCCCTGCCCTTGACGACGGTGGAATTACAAAAAAACTGCTCACGTTTTTTCAAAATGAGCGCCAAAACCTCTCTGGAAGCTGCTGAAAAACTATATCAAAAGGGCTTTATATCATACCCAAGAACTGAGACGGACATTTTTCCGTCTAACATGGATTTGAAAGCGCTAGTCGAACAACAAACTTTGGATCCGCGTTGGGGGTCATATGCTCAAACTCTGCTGGCAGAAACGACATCGAATAGATTTAAATGGCCCCGTTCGGGCAAAAACGACGACAAAGCACATCCTCCCATTCACCCCATCATTACTTGTGGCTCAGGTTTAGAAAATGACAACGAAAGGAAAGTATACGAGTATGTCACTAGACATTTCCTCGCTTGCTGTTCAGAAGACGCCAAGGGCCATTTAACGACGATGACGATTGAATGGGGCTACGAACAATTTACGGCTAATGGTCTCGTTGTGTTGGAGCGCAACTTCATGGACATTTATTTTTGGGCTAAGTGGGAAACAACGAAGCAGCTTCCAGCTCTCACTGTCGGTCAGGAAATACAACTAAGCTCACATGTTATGAAGGATGGTAAGACTTCACCGCCAAATCAAATGACTGAGGCCGAGCTCATCTTGTTAATGGATGCCAACGGAATAGGAACTGACGCTACAATAGCCGAACACATTGAAAAGATACAACAGCGGGAATACATTACAAAAAAGAAAATCAATAAGCAAACCTATTTGATACCGACAATACTTGGAATCTCTCTGGTCCACGGTTTCGAGGAGATTGGACTTGAAGATTCTTTCGCTAAACCATTCTTGCGACGGCAGATGGAAGTGGATCTAAAACTCATTTGTGAGGGCGAAAAGCGCAAATTGCAAGTTATTGATGATTTGATCAGCAGGTATCAATTATATTATGGTGTTACTTCCAGAAATCAAAACAAGTTAGTCGAGGTTTACAACCACATTAGAAGAACGGTGACGTGAGATGCAGAATATGCTGATTGTTCTACTTACGAGAGAACTGTGATCTATTTAACTTGTTAATGTTGTCCGACACCAACATGGCGAATCCCTGCTCTCGACTTGTATCCAAGCCTTGATGCCCAGGGTCTCGAATATCTTTTCAACTCTTTTTTTGATAATCGTGGAGTTTTCGCCCTCGAGATATTGAACGTGAATGTATCCGATCAACTTTACTTCCTGCTCTTCGTGATGATGATCTTTGGTGTGACCTTTATGCGAGTGATCGTGATTGTGAGAATGTCCGTGAGAGTCCTCATCATTGTATGAGTGCGTACTATGGGAACACTTTGAACCGTGTGAATGTGCGCTATGAGGGTCATCATGTTCATGATTATGATCATGATGACTGTGATGGTGTCCGTGTCCTGAACTGGGGCTACCGCCGGAGGGCCAAAACCTTGGTGTCGTATACCCTGTAATACCAGGTGTCGTGGCTATCTGATTCAAGGCGTCTTTGATGATGACGTTCGTCTTGTCGTCAAGTTTCAACAAAATTATCGATGCTGTTGATTTTATCAGCGGCATGGAACTGAACAGGATCAAGATTGCAATTAGCATAGACGCGATTGGATCGAAGATAGCCAAGCCGAAGAACTTCGTTAAAAGTGTTGAAATGACAACACCAACAGAGCCCAGTGTGTCGGCAAGAATGTGGAGAAAAATGCCTCTCATGTTTTCGTTTGAATGGTGATGGCAATGTTCTGCGTGATCAAAGGCAAATAGACCCACCAAGTTTACAATTAGGCCTAGGAATGATACGATAAGTAGTTCGGTGGTTTCTTTCAACATCGTAGGATTGAATATTCTGTCAAATGCTTCGACCAGAATACCTCCGACAATAGCCAGTAATAAAATCCCGTTTGTGAATCCAGCGAGAGTTTCCAAATGGCCTAAGGCAAAAGGAAACCTGTCTGTAGCTTGTCTTTTGGATAGAACGCCCGCTACTAAGCCCAAAAACAAGGAAGTGCAATCCAGGGCCATATGTAGCGAATCCGAGAGTAACCCCAATGATTTAGAGCGGAATGAGTAGAGTAGCTGGATAAGCATGAATGCCGTGTTTAGGAGCAGAAAAGAAAAGATGGATCTGGTATCTTCATTCCTTGCCATTTCGGAAAATAGTCCTACTTTTTCAGGCGGTGTCTTTCCGGTCGTGGCATGGTGGCCGTTATGATGACCGTGATCATGGCAGTGGTGATTCTCATGTCCACCGGAAAGGTCGTCCCCACCTGAGACGATGTTGTCATCCGATTTTTTCTCTATCCGACCGCTCTGATCTCCAACACCTGTTAATTTCGAAATTACGCTGCCGCACGCTACGAATAACGCCAGTACCAAATCTGCGACGGGTGTGGAAGTCAAAGACTCGAAGGAAAGATACTGCAGAAGAATGGTCATGACACCTAAAGTCGAGGGTAGATAGTACGACCTCCAGAGGCCCAGGATGTCCTCACCACTGCTTTCCTCGCTCGAGTCTTTCCAGCTTACCAAAAAAACGACCAACGACCCAGTAAATACAAATATCATGGAAAACTGAACCGACATGCTATCGCCCCATATACTGTGAGGACTATCTGGAGACTGCATTCCCGAAGCAAACAGGAAGAAACCGGTGACGAATAAAATCCCGCAAAGAATCACTCTCGAGCTCGAGGCTCCATTTAGTGCTTTTCTACTCAACCAATTTTTCAACGTCAGCGTCGCCGCAATTACGAAGTAGCCAACTGCGCTCTGCCAGTAGCTCTGGCCTTCTAAATATTTGATCAGAAGACTCAAAACAGGGAACGCACAGTGAAGCGCCGATAGGCGGTTATGGCCGCTGACCAGCTGCACCAATAGCGCTGAGATGACCGCCGTTTGCGCGTGGCCCAAAATGGCGTTCAATACAAAACTGACGTACGCAACGTAAAAGGCCATGGGCAGATTTTGGAGACCATTGATGCTATTGCTCAACAGTGTCATGAGCGACGCACAGAATAGCGGCACTACCAGAGCGTCCACTGCTCTCTCTATCCTTCCGTTGTCAAAACCTCCAGCATTCTTCACGGATATTATTAGATTGCTGGACAGCAGAACGGTTGGATACGCCAGCACAATTGGAATGTGTGGTATCAGGCGTCCTAACATTGTCGTCCAGATTTGAGCTCTGCGAGTGGAGACGGCCCTGTGTGCTTAGCCGAGGTTTCTTCGCCTTCGATAGTAGCACCGGCAAGGTTATTTGAACGTAGCACTGGAGACGAATGAGGGTTCAAACACATTCGTATCAAATAATCATATACTTTCACGAGTCCTTTCACGAGCCCTTTCTCGAGTCCATGACTGTAACTAGTGAAAACTTCCTCCAGCCTTTCTATTAGTGATGAGAAATGCTAGCCCAAGCATGCTTGGTAATATAAGAGACGTAGCATGGGGTAACCACGATCTGGAATGGCTTGCGGTCTGCTGGGCTAGTTATTGTTAGTGCACCAGTAGGAAGTCCACCATGCCGTATGCTCCTGCCGAAACTTTTACGATTAACCAAAAAGACGGATGAATCAAAAGGGGTCCTAAGGTAGACTTTCTGGCCATATAGGATCTGGGCTACGAATTAGGCAGGAAAATCGCCCTTGACTGCATCTAAAGCCTTACTTCGAGGGACTCTAGCAGCTCTTTAGAAGGATATAAGATCAAATTCCGCACGAAATCGGGACATGTTATCGGCGAACGTACTCACGCTCATCTGCTAAGATATCTCGACGACCCTTTTTAATCAGGATCTGGCACCAAATCGGGAGGCCGGCTTTCAAGAGTTGAGGAACTTGCATGTTTTACAAAGAACAACTGCCATTTAGAACAAAACGTTCAACCGAACAGAGTCTACACCACCATAAAAGAACTCACCAGGCTATCTAATTACCGGCATTAATACGATTTTGTTTTCGTTTCCGCCACCCGGGCCTATAATATTCACCAAATGCCGGTAAACCTTGATCAGGCGAGAAACGCTTGACTACTCCGTACACAATGATACCTCTCGGCGGCTAACTTTTTTCACGCAATAGTCTTAAATCTCCACTACCTTAGTAAGGGCTATAGCCAGCAGAATAAGTTAGTAACTGCGCTGGGCACGAATGTGGTGACTAGCGAACCCAGTCTCTTCTTATGAATTGGTTTTTGTGTCACGCGTACTCAGTCTAGACAGGCGATAATTAACCCGTCTGAGGACGCATTTAGACCTCTTACTGGACCATTGCATTTACGTCGCGAGAGTTGTTCAATTACAGAACAAAAAGAAAAGAGGACATTCCTCAGGTCAGTTTTTTGAACCCCAAGGCGTTCCTCAAGGTGTTTACAACCTCTGTTCTGAAGTCGTGCTCAGTGCTTGCGTCAGATGAAGTGTCGCAGCCCGTCGTTGACGATCCGTCCCCCGTGCACAGGGCACGTAGATGAGTGCTCCACCCACACACCCCGCGCTTCTTGAACATACCTGAATTAGCTAAAGCCCCACCATCACCTCACCATCAACCTAGCGAACCGATGTACACAGCCTACGGACCCCATCATTCTGTCAGTAGCCCTCAGTAGCCTCACGTGGCGTGAGATATCTAGCGCGTATTTCGGTAACAATGGGCCGTACGCATTGTTCATCGTTCGACCCTGCACAATGCATTAGAGGGGCAGTCGGACTATGTACCGAGCTGGATGCGTATGTACATGCGTACGTGATCTTATATATCGTGTCGCGCGACTTCGACCCAATTTTTCTCCCATGCCGTCGCTTGGAGGAAATTCAATGTCTCTCGGCCGATACATGTCGAGAAAAAGTGAACAGTAAGATGAGAAATGCCAAGAAAATTGCCTGCTGCCGCAGGCAACAGGCCAGGAACCAAAGGCTAGGAACCCAGGTGTTGTAGAAATACCTCTCTGCAATAGAGGAACGATGCAAGCGGCTAAAGGCGTTTTCTCAAGGCTTGATCGTGGTTGGTGTTAGTTTTTCACTGTGGGCTTGGTGGATCCTCCGCTCTGTTCGTAAAACTGCATGTCTTTTTCTGCGCACTAAATGCATAAAGCTAATAGCTGCCGAGGGACTCTCTTATGGCCCGAAAAGGCTAATAAAATGAGATGGACGGTACGAAGAAAGAGAAACGTGAAGTCCGCAGTGATGAGCGTAGTAGTGAAGGTAGTGATGAAAGTTTGATATGGTGCGGGATGGCAGGCGATGGCTCGTTCGACTCGTTAGACATTCATATATAACGATATGCAAATACGACCAGGAGACCCTTTTGGAGAGTCGGTTTTTCTTGATAAGTGCATCTAGTCAATAGTTACAAAGTGATCATGGCAGGTGAGAAGAGTTTATGGCGCCGCGGCCTCAAACTGCTGGAAGTTCCCGTGGGCGAAAGAGAGACATTGAGTGTTTTGAAAAACCCGGACCTGCAGCCCATTCCGGCCAAGGACCAGCAATGGGGTTTCTGGTCGAATTTTGCATACTGGGGTGTCATTTCGTTTTCCGTGGGTACCTGGATTAGTGCCAATTCAGCGCTTTCGGTAGGTCTCTCTTACGGAGAGACAATCGGTACTTTTATCGTTGGTGACGTCGTCACCATCGTGTTCACGCTGGCCAACTCGTACCAGGGTTACGACTGGAAAGTTGGTTACACGCTGTCACAGCGGTTTGTGTTTGGTATCTATGGGTCAGGTCTAGGCATTTTGGTGCGTATCTTGATGAGCGTTGTGAATTACGGATCCAACGCTTGGCTGGGCGGGCTTTGTATCAACATGATCCTGGACTCGTGGTCGCACCACTACCTTACGTTACCCAACACGCTTTCATCCCACGTCGCGATGACCACCAAACAAGTTATCGGGTTCATGATTTTCCACGTTGTCACAGCGTTCTTCTACTTTGCCAAGCCCAAGAGCATGAACTACTTTTTGATTGCATCCTGTGTCGCGACTTGTTTCGCCATGATGGGTATGATCATCTACCTTTGCAAGGAAGCTCACGGTGTAGGCCAACTGCTCAAGACCTCTAAGACGACCGTGTCCGGATCTACCAGATCCTGGGCCTGGGTTTACATGGTTTCCTACTGGTTCGGCTCTGTGTCTCCTGGCTCTACCAATCAAAGTGACTACTCTCGTTTTGCCTCTTCCAAGACGGCAATTTACGCGGGAACAATCTGTGCTCTTTTGATCCCAACGACTTTAATTCCTGTTTTCGGCGTCATTGGTGCCTCTACCACAGCCCAGCTTTATGGTGATGCGCTATGGATGCCAATGGACATCACTGAGTACTGGTTGACGACTAATTATTCCTCGGGAGCTAGAGCTGCTTCTTTCTTCTGCGGATTAGCTTTCACTTGTTCCCAGATTGCTTATACGATATCCAACTGTGGTTTTGCTGCCGGTATGGACTTGAGTGGTGTTCTCCCCAAATACATCAACATTTTTAGAGGTGCCATATTCTGCGCGGTTGTGTCCTTTGCCGTCCAGCCTTGGAATTTCTACAATTCTTCCTCTGTGTTTTTGGTTGTCATGAGTTCGTTCGGTGTCGTCATGACACCATTGATCTCCGTCATGATTGCGGACAATTTCCTTGTCCACAAGCGTCAATATTCTGTGTCAGAAGCATTCATCCTCAAGGGAGAATACTACTATACTCTCGGTGTTAACTGGAGAGCTATGTTTGCTTTCGTATGCGGTATGGCTCCCGGTTTGCCAGGTATTGCGGGCTACGTCAATCCAAATTTGGTGAAAAACAAAGGAATCAACAACTTCTTCCTCGCCGATTCGTTCACCTCGTTCTTGATTTCCTTCTTTACTTACTGGATTCTATGTTTGATCTTCCCTGTGAAAATCAACGTAAGACAAGACGACAAGGATTACTATGGAGGCTTCACTGATGAGGTGGCCAGAAAGAAGGGAATGATACCTTATAGCGAGCTCACTCCAGAAGAAGTCGACGTATTGCATTACCGCGAAAGAAAGGCAAGCTCATCTGAGGATGCCAATTCCGACGTAAGTAAAGAGACGGACAGGGTTGAAGTTCATGGCGATGACGGCCTTGAAAAGAATCAGTAATTTGTCACCTATTTTAATCATAGCTTGACTGTTTCAGACTGTTACGCCGAGAGATAGACATTTAATAGGCATGCAGCACTCATATAATTAAACTTAGAACTTTATCAAAGAGATCAAACCACATCAGATAAACCAGCACTATGGTTGTTTTTCGTAGTTTTCGTATTTTTGCTTGAAAGCCTTCCGCAACTTTGCCCGTTCGGAACGAATTGTTCGAAGATCAGGCGGTGGTCTAATCTCCAAGTCTTCGCGCAGCTCATCCACGTCACGATCCAAAATCTTCTCCCAATAAACGTTAATAAGGGGCTTGCTACTCAAACCAGCTCTCAGGGCCCATGGAATATAAATGTCGTATATTCTTTGCTTTTGGACTTTGCTGAGGCGAAGTGGCGCTAAAAGAGCACCCAATCCGGCCATTGGCACTCCGATATTTGCTGCTTCGAGTGTCTTCACCGCAATTTCGCCCTCGATATTGATTGGAAGTGCATTGATGGCATGGTAGAAATCGTGGCATTGCCGATAACGCTTGAAAATGTACGCGTGTAAGGGATCGTTAATGTATTTGACAGGAGCTCGTGTGTCTGGTGAGACACCTTCTCTAAGAAGCCATTTGTAGTAAGTGTACCCAACCGTATTTTCATCAAGCTCCTTCAACCTGTCCATGTGCAAACTCTCAGTCGTAATATCGGGCTGTTCCCTCAAAATCTGCCTTCCTGTTTTATCTGACAACATGACCTCTTTTAGATTTTCCAGGAAGCAAGGAAAAGCCGTCGCCTCTCCCAATTGTACTATATTGTCACCGTTTTCAGGATGGTAGTAGGACCTTAGCCCCGACGTAACGAACAAAAGAAAGCGCTCATGTGGATAAAGAGGAACATGGCCCTCGTATTGGGGCGCCATTGGACGACTACTCTTGATTGATTTCAATCTCATCTGCACTTTTTCTTCTCTCAAAGCTTCATAATCAACGTTTTTGTTGTGCACCTCACCTTCGCTGATGGAATCGGCAAGACGAGCATCCTGACCAAATATGAATCCTCCTAAAGTTACAGCTGCGGCACCAAAGAAGTTACGCCTTAGTAAACTCGAGCTATGGGATTGAAGTCTACGAAAAGAGTGCCGACTCAGCATTTCTCTTAGTTTATCGGTTTTCTTTAAACGGTGGTAGAGCCCAAGGGATCCTAAGTTTTCCAATCTTTAAGCTTCAAGAGAAGATATAGAACAGAAAACATTTACATAAAAAATGAGTACCGTGTTATTTCCTGATGATTACTTTGGAGGCCCTCCATTATGCGAAACGAAGAACAATGAGGCCGAAAAGATATGGTTAATAGAAGAGATTATCAAGCCCGAGCTTCCCAATATTATGGATAATATGGAAAAATGCCTGGAACTACTTCTCAGCGACGTTTCCTTCAAGATGCCGATCAGCGGTGGTGGAGGCACTTCGAAATCAAACAGCGGGATATCATCTATACGTGGAGTTGTCACACGACAAAATTGTGTTGTCACCGACTTTCATGCAATAGTTAAATTCCCACAATACAACTGGGGAAAGCCAATTATGTTCAAGATGGACACATCCCGAAAATATGTCCTAGAACAGATTCGTGATATTACGAAGAATCTGAAGGAAGCTTTACTGGTTTTGGAGGATCTACAGCAGGAAGAAGACCCACAGGAATTTATTAAAAAAATAGCCACCGTCTTAAATCTGCTTAGCCGGTCTATAAACGTACTAGAGAACCCGCCGCGCCAGCTTTTGTTTCCGGAGAACGGTAATGACACATTGGAGACTCTTTTTACGCACACCAATGATGCACCCTGGGAAACGGCACACCATTTCTTGAATTTGGAGTTAGTGATCTTCAAGAACGAGGTTAGCATCGAGGTAAGAAACCTTAAAAAGGAAACGGCTCTTCCATGGTCCAGAATTGATGCTACCACGGGGAAGAGCTTCACAGACACCGTCAGGGAACGGCTGAAGGAGCATAGGGAAAAAAGTCTTGCTGAAGTTCTCAAGGCGGCAGGTCTCCGCGTTGAAGAACGGTCTTTCTTGCAAAGCGTCTTTCCAAATTCAAAGTCCGGAAGAACAACCATGGAGGAAGCTCAGTACATGCTGTCGCGATCTGTCACGTTCCATGGACACCTTGTCTCCGAAAGCGATAAAGTTTCCGCCACAACCAGCGATCCCACACTTATAAGTATAACTTCCAAGCTCAATGGCCTTGAATCATGCTTGAGCAATCATTTTACCAACCTTGGATTAATATGAACTCTTTTAATTTTTATCTAATCTGGCACAATGATGCTTCGCTCCATCTCTTGAATTTTATGAAGAGATCTTTCTTTCTCACCCTTCAGACGTTTGAGCTCTTCCAATTCCTCGCTGGTCGACGAGACTATAACCACTGGATCGGCACTCATATCGAATTCAACGTCTTCTTGATCGACGTTTATCTTACTGAGCCGTAACTTGTTCAGCTCATAAGTTTGCGCAAGATTGCCTGCCTCGCGTTCTAACCGGGACAGCGCTTTTTCCAGTTTATTATTCAAATTGTTCACTAGCGGCTCAACCTCTTCAATGAGATCCAGTTTCGCTTTCTGAAAGTCATATTCAGGGATCAGCTCGAATACTCTTTTGACATGAAGAAACGATTTGGTCAAATGACTGCTAGCTTTACCTCTTTCCGTCAAATTTCTCACCGCCTCATCCAGAAGACCAGTACTTGACTCCAACGACGCAACGCAAAGCTCTAAGGTATCCGTCATCGCCACTAAAGCCTTGGGCAATTGTTTTGTTTAGCTGTATAAGTCAAAACAAGAAAATTTAGAATCTCTCACGTAAAGATCATCACGAAAGAGCATTGGGCTAGGACGAGTCCTGCAACCTTAAAAGTCTTGAGAACCTTAGGAATAAAGGCTGCCAATGATACAACCCTAAGCAAATAGCTAGGTCAGCGGCCTTAGGTCTACACACTTCGAAGCGAATTGCATCTTAATCACAGTCAAATTAGTGTTTCGAAGAAATCAACAGCCGCTCGATCAAGTTCTTGTTTGATTCTATCGCGGTTATTTCAATAGCTTATTCGCCACAGCTCAACTACTTTCCGACTTTGCTTCAAACCTTTAGTACAGTTTCGGTTTGTTCTGGCGATGAGTCATTCAATTTACGAATGGAGAAGAAATCAGAGGAAATGAGTGGAAATAGAAGACACTGTTAACAATGGGCTTCATATCTCTCTATGAATGTTTATTTTGGCTAGTTCAGCAAAGATAACGTACTGAATAGCTCTGGGTGATCTGTGGCCCGCTTTGATTCAAGTTGTCAAAACGGCCTACCTGCCTCTTTTATAGTGAAAAGTTCTTGAAAATTACAGATCTCCACCAAGATCATCTAATAAAGGCCGTGGCACATGTCTTTGAAGGAAAACAGCAAATGCCTGGCGTTTCACGGACCGCTCCTATATGAAGCTAGAATCCTCAAAGTCCACCACAGTGGTGAGGACCCCGGAGACGACGAGGAAATCCCTGAAGATCTGACGGAACAAGAATGCTTTTATATTCATTACCAGGGCTGGAAATCCTCGTGGGACGAATGGATAGGCAAAGAAAGAATACGCGAATATGACGAACAGAACCTTGCTCTGAAAAAGCAGTTGATAGAAGAAGCGCGTGAGGCCCGTAGTGCTGCGAAGAAAACGGGTTCCGGTGTAAAGAGCAAGAAAACAGACTCTAAAAGGAAAAAACCTAGTGGTCCCGCAGCAGCAGCAGGCTCGCAGTTGTATGCAAGCCCCGGGAAAGTTGAAGCCACTGGCCCACGCATTGTGGTTCACATTCCACAGCAACTTAAAGCCATTTTGGTCGACGATTGGGAAGCCATTACCAAAGATAAAAAACTGGTCGAACTGCCTTGTAGCTCCAATGTCGACAAACTTCTGACTTACTTTTACGAGCACACCAGCAGCAATGAGCCCTCGCCTGTTGCTCAATCTCAATTGTGCGAATATTGTGACGGACTGAGACTTTATTTTGACCGTGCGCTACCCGTCATGTTGCTGTATCGGTTTGAGCGATTGCAACTTGCCGAAAACCTAGATGAACCCCCGCACTCAATCTACGGTGCTATGCACTTGCTCAGGCTTTTGTCAATGCTCCCACAAGTCGTCGCATGTACGACGATGGACGATCAAAGTTGCGAAGTTATAGTTGGCTACACAGACAAGTTATTGTTGTGGCTACTACAACAGCAAGATAAACTGTTCAGCAAGTCTCTGTATGTAAATACAGGAAGTCAATACGAGGGTCTAGCACTTGGCATGTAAGATGGCATGGTGAAGCCAGATATTGGGCCTCTACATAGCGTTTACGTACATAGTGATTGACTTGTTAAGGTGACAAGGAACGCTGATGGTCGAACTGTGAAGACTAAGAGCGGTGGGTGATGAGCGCGGTAAGCAAAACCGGAGTGACCCGGCGGGCTAGGTCAGATTCCAGCAGCAATGGTATGGCTTCTCATGTTATGCAAGATATTGTGATACCCGCGACGGCCCCTCGTTCGCGGTACACCCATATAATAGTCCTAAAATCACTAAACAACACTTTCGAGACCAAGTTTCTGGTAGTGCCTTTCAAGCCTGAAGGCCTCAAACTAGGACGTCCGGTGGTGAATTCTGGAGCGCAAGCGAATGGTAGGCAAGAAGTGCCGCCACAAGTGCGTTCAGACAATGGACACTTCGATTCTAGGGTACTTTCTAGAAACCATGCATCTCTTAGTTGCGACTCGTTCAACGGCAAGATTTACATCAGGGACCTGAAATCGTCGAATGGTACCTTCGTTAATGGCACCAGGATCGGCCAAAGTGACGTGGAGCTTAAGGTCGGCGATGTAGTGGATCTGGGAACTGACATCGACGCTAAGTTTGAGCATCGCAAGATAAGTGCCATCGTTGAAGATATATCTGTCATTCCACTTATTCAGGATGCTGAGACGTCTTTTAATAACTCTGAGAAAACTGGTAATGAGAACTTGAGCCCGGAAGCCGGCAACAGCGTGGCTCCCAACGCGCAGCGTGCAGCTTTCGAAGCAGCTATGTTTGGAGATGTCAATAACTTGTACTTGGAGGATTCCGTGCTGAGCACGGAGACTGAGATTCTGAGCGGAATCTTCATTAATAACTCGATCGGAACAAGCTCGAATCTCATTAAAGTCATCAAGACGTTGATGACCGAAATTACGTTAGAGAAACATGAGTTTGAAAAGCTCAAGTCGGTTGAAAACTTTCTCATCAATTACACGACCAACATGGAGTATATCAACAAGCTTCGAGTCGAAAACAATGATATGCAACTTCTGAATTTGCAAACCTCGCTTAGACAGAAGCTTAATGATAAGCACGAAAAGCTCACAAAGGAATGCACCGATCAAGTAAGAGCAGCTAAACAAGAATTGCAAGAGAAGACAAGCGAAGTCGAGGCCAAAGAGCTACAACATTTGAGGCAAGTAGAAAAGCTGGCCAGAAAAGTGGATGACTTGCAAACTCTTCTAGAAGTTGAAAAATACAAAAACAAAGAGTTCACGAAAGTATCCACTATAGAGGAGAGCGCAACCCAGAAGGGAGAACCGAAGCTTGATGCAAAAATTAAGCAGGAGCCGGACAAACCAATTTTACGGGGGAAATCTGCTCTTTTGTTGAGTGCATTGTCTGTTGGTGCCTTGGCAGTCGCATTTCAATACTCTTCGAGGTAGCCAGAATTCAAATTTATCAATGCATAACTTTTAAGTACTTACAAGTCTATTCTTGAATTTCGCTGCTCTTCACGTTTATATGTTCAACTAATTCCACCCCAATAATGCTCGCAAATTCCTTTGCAAACGCGTTTGCCATGTGGGAAACTGAGATTTGAGAGGCGGGATTCTGTTCGAGAATTGAAGTAGCCGTAGTCTCGGGTAGTCCGCACATGACGAAGTTGTTCATGTAAGACAACTCTGGCGAAACGTTGATGCAGATACCATGGGAAGAAACAGATCTGCGTACATGGACACCGATACTGGCAATTTTGCTTTGTTTGTCCACCCAAACTCCCGTCTCACCGCTGCCGGGAGGCTCTAACCTCAAAGGCTGCTCAGTTTCCTGATGCGTTAACTTTTCTAAGGAGTTTATTGCCGATTTTTCTAAGGCAGACACCAGACATCTTGCAGGAAACGAGTGAAAGCATTTCAAATCCATTATGATATATGCTACCATCTGCCCAGGGCCATGAAAAGTGACTTGCCCACCCCTTTCCACCTGAACAAATCGAGGAGCTTTGTCGTTAGTTTGAGCAGCGGGTCTGAACCTCTCAAATGCTGCAATTTTCTCAGGTCTTAACTGTCTCTTCATGCGTTTTCCTCCAGTATACGTCGGCTCAAATTCAAATGTCAGGAGCACGGGTCCTGGTTTCATGTCTAAAATACTCTTCAAGATAGTTTCCTCATGCTCATTCACTACCGCTCCAGGATTGTCTATCTCGAGCTGCTTTAGTTTCTTGTCAATTTTGGAAGACAATTCTTTCATGTCTAATTGCGCCCTCACAAACTTTTCTTGAAGCTTCAGTCCCTTCTGGAACGGAATTTGTCCTGTGAAGTTTAGGTGTCTCAAAGACTTGGCTGAAGGGTCGATAGGGTGCGTCAGAGGGCCTGATTTGGTACAACAGGACGCATATCTTAAATTGAATAATCGCCGTGTTGTCCTTGAAACGTCGTCCGTTCGCTTGGGATTACAGAAGAGGCCAACTTTCATGTCTGGTTTGCTTTACCAGCTCTTGCTTAATTGTCAAAAATTCGATATCTTAGTGGAAAACCTTGGGACAACTTCACTACAAACATATAATAGATTTGAAATGGGGGATAAGCTTGATGTATTGATAGAATGGCTAGCATCGTCTAACGAATTTTACTTGTCAGAGAACGTTACTGTTGTGGAAACCAAAGGTTCTGGAAGAGGCTTGCGGCTTCGAAGTAGAGAGATAAAATGTCATCAAGCGGTAATATCCGTACCCGAATCTCGTCAACTTAACTTTCACACAGTTCTTAAACATCTTGCGATGTTCAACAAGCACTTGAAAGATATGGGTGGTATTTATGACTCGGAAGTGACGGATTTGGTGGATCATGACGATCCGCGATTTATGGCTTATGGCATATTTGACCAGGATTCCGTAATGAAACTTACTTCATTTCAGCTTTTAACGCTTTACATTCTTTTCGAATGGGTGATCTTGAGTCATTGGAACTTCAGGGGAATTGTATCGTTTTGGCAACCTTTTTTCAACGTTTTCCCAGAAGATGGAGATTTTCGTTCAATTCCATGCCGCTGGCTATGTGATAGCGACTCTCAACACAGAACGCTTTTTAATAAACTACCGAAAGCTACTCAAGATCACGCGTTTAGGATCAAAACTTTGCTGGAGAATGATTGGCACGTTTTACTGCCTTACCTGTTGAAATGGCAAAAGCTCTTCACCGAGAATGGAAGTCCAGTTTTCACGCTAGATGAGACTTACGAACGATTCCTGCACATATATTTTATCATAAACTCCCGCTGTCTGTATATGGACATCTCGGAAAAATCAGATGCTGCGGACAAATTCACCATGGTGCCATTTGTTGATTTTCTGAACCATGCTCCTGAGGTCAATAAATTCTGCCAACCGCGTCAGAATTCTCGGAAGCTAAAGAATTCCGCGTTTATTATAGAATGTGGCCCTTATGCTTACAGAAATTTACATGAGGAACTTTTCTTGAACTACGGTGCTCACTCAAATGACTTTTTGATGAATGAGTATGGGTTCGTTTTGAAAGAAAATAATTGGAATTATCTCGATGTGACGGCGGACGTCGAGACTTTAGTCATCGACAAAGAATACAAGGATTTTTTGATTGAAAAGGATTACTGGGGTGACCTCACAATAGCTTTTGAATTTATAAGTTTCCGCCTACTTGTTACCGTAGCGTTATTGGCTTCAAAAGATGTGCGAAAAGTAGAAAAATTCATTTTAGGATTTATCGGGGAGGACTCGTTTCAGCCAGGCTTGAATGCAGTGCTGCACCAGTTATTGTGCAGTTTAAATGAGCAGGTGGTCAAAAAAAGGGAGGATATCAAAACGCTGTCACAATGCGATGAGTGGTGTTTAGAGAACGTTTTGACCATCTACCAAGGATATGAAAAGATTATTATACATCATTTGGAGTCGAGACGGCCTTGACTTGAATAACGTCGCTCCGTTCTCGAGTTATATCATTCGCCTTTTTTGCATTATGTCAAGCTTTCCTCGCACTAATGTTGAAATTATCCTGCTTTTAGGACACGCAACCTTGTTTCTCGAGGCTAAGTAATGAAACTGTGCGCTAATTCTGGACAGATCGCTCAACGTCTTGGAGGATACGGTGTCATCACCTGCCAAGAACGATTTTGTTGTGATATGCGAAGGAGCGTTGAGCACTTGTTCGACATCAAAAAGATTTTCATTCGAGATGTGAGGATAAGCTACATTCAAAATCTTGTTGTGTTCGGCGGACAGCTCTCGCATTAGCGTTGTAGCGCGCGGAGATAATTTGACTTCATCTTGTCGGCACCCATTCAGCACCGATAGCGAGCCGATGCAGAATTTCCTGCTCAGAATCCTGAACTTGTGTATAACATAGTTATTGTAATCACCCATCGTGAGATTGAGTGCACGAGTGCCATCATCCCGATTTAGCTGGCATAGGAGATTAATAAAGGAGTTTTCTTTCGTGCTTAATTCCGATCCACTGACGTCACCGATCTCAGAATGGCTTGAAAATTCTCTCGGTACTGGAATAATTCTAAGCTTTGATCGATATCCTCGATGTTTAGCTGAGAATTCGTCATTTAACCACACATGAAAATTTGGGTCGGTATCACCAATTAATAAATTGGGTCTTTGTGCTTCATTCGGCCATATGGATTCATTTAAATATTCAACTGAACCTAACTCAGCATTTAGTAACAAAACGTTAGTCTCTGGGCTGATACTCTGACTGTATTTTCCAATTGAGTTGTGCAAAGTATTTCGTCGTGGCTCTCCGACAATCAGGTTTTCAACCTTAGCTATTTCACCAGAAGCAAAGGCCGGTGGAGAACACGATGCCATTAACTGTTTCGACTTGTCCGCAGTGTCAAATTCTTCATTAACTGCCAATTTGGAGTTGTTCTTCAAAAATCTGCTCAGCTTCTTTTGATCCTGTAGTAGTAAAACAACCTCTGGCACTTTCGGCTGTAATGCTAAGCTAGCGATTTGGTGAGAAAGTACCGACAAAAGCGGCGAGTTTCCCAGCGCATATATTCGAGGAAGACGCATAAGCCTCGTTCTGCCTAAGCTGGCTTTCAGCTTCTCATCGAAATATGGCTGTTTAAATAAGATCTCATCTACATGAAAAAATTCTGAAGTAACTTAGGATTGTTATGGTTGACTATAATTTAACGTCGAATTCAAATAGAAAAACCACTGAAGACGCTAAGTTTGTTATAGCACGGTCAGTATAGGACTTCATTTTAACGAAAAAATGCGTGACGGATCTTGATCGTCCCCTGCTCGATGTAAGATCTAAATCTTCTAAGATTAGGCATCGTAAAATTTCAGAATTCCTAAAACTTCACCATCACCTGAATAGTCTAAGAGGCTTCACCCACTTCAACTGTCGAGACCTTGCAAATTCTGATGATCATTGCGATACGAATTCAGGTTGTCGGTGTCATGAAGACCGCTTTTATCTTTTCAAAGTATTATGGTCAAACTTTTAATCGAGGCTCGAATGAGTCGTGATCATTGTGGGCACTAGATTGTTGGGATTGCCGCTGAGACAGCCACATTTCAAAAGTATGGAACCTTGATGATTCAAAAATATTTTTGGTATAGAGAGCTATGTTATGCAGACAGAATTTGACGGGGATTACATGAGGCTGCCACGTAAAAGTGGGAAATCCTGTTCTGCCAATTATAGCTCAGATCTCATTGAGGAATAAAAAGCCCTTGCGTTTACACAATTTAGAAGAGCTTCGCGAGGCATTTTTAAATTTGGTGTTGCTTGACTTGTCCAAGTGGCTTGTTGGTCGGTAGAAAGCCTAGCAACCAAGCCATAGCTTGTACAGTGTCAGTTCATATGCTAGCTTCCGCTTAATGAATCGAACTCTATGTCACAATCGCCTTCGGCGGGAATGCGAAACTGGCTAATAAAATGGATCGCATTCGAGAGCAGATTGAGTATTCGTCAGTAATTGCATTCATGGAAATTGGCTCTCTTTAAACGTACCCAGTTAAGAGGTAATTTGGTTTTTTACCGGATCAGCCAATCTCGATATGTGGTAATCGGTATCCTTTATATTCACTAATTAAGCGTCGAATGATAAGATTAACTCTAGCCTTCGCCTCCTAATTTCAGCAATATGCACATTTGAGCAAAACCTAGTCCTGTTATCTGAAGAAATGCTATCGACAATTTCTTCGATTCTCAAGACGACAGTTGAAAACAAATTTAAGAAATGGTTTTTCATCTTCAATCGCTACTGATTGTTGCCCATTTTGATACAATCATAAAACAAAAGAAATGAAAGACACAGTAAAGACATTGCAGTGTTTCATTAGCATTGGAACGGCACACAATGCAGTTACGAGTAAGAAAACCAGCAAAATATGACAGTATATGATGTGAGAATCTCTTTCATGGGTGACAGAGCATACACAGGTCTTTACCTACGACTTCAACACCCACCCAAGCACACTGGCTTCTCCTATGGGATGTTTCTATCAAAGGACATAGCATTCATAAAGTGATTGGAAAAATGCCAACATTTTCTTTTAAAAGTGCAGCACACCAAAGAATAAAGGCTTGTAGTACGAAATTGAAGTAATGCCACGAACTGATAGTTGAGTTGTTCGGAGCGAGTGAGATGGATGTCTCAAATAATTAAATATTTGACTCGTCCATCCATTAAGCAATTCAAATTTTATAATTTCTGTTCTTGGCTCATTCTTGTATTTTTGTTTTCTTGGTTATTCAACTGGAACATTTTGCCTGAAAAGTCGTCTTCATTAAAAATGTGTTGTGAAATAATTACTTCAGCTAGGTTTTTAGAGAAATCATTCTCAATCGCCCACACCGTATTGATGTTGGCTTGGAAAAATGATCTCTGTTCTTGTCATCATTTCGTCTTTTGTGCGTCATGTTTGAAATTTAAGCAAGTCACGTGAGAAGTATCTTTGAAATGATTCTACGTCCTCGAGGTTCAAGGCTCTCTTCATGTTGATCTTTGGAGAAAGCCCTTTTCTTTGCATGCTTGTGGTGGGACTCACAGGCGGCATTGGCTGCGGTAAGTCAACTGTTTCAACGAAACTGAGCAAAGATTTCAAGATTCCCGTAATTGATGCAGATAAGATCGCAAGGCAAGTTGTTCAGCCCGGCGAGAAAGCCTATGAGGCAATAGTGCTTCATTTTAGAGGCAAAATCCCCGAGCTGATCGACTCAACCAACGGAAATCTTAATCGAGCTGCTTTAGGACAGTGGGCGTTTAGTCACCCAGAAGATTTGAAGCAACTCAACAGAATAACACACCCCGCGATCCGCTATGAAATTTTCAAACAAATTATTACATGTTATTTAAAGGGATATAAGATGTGCATCTTGGATGTGCCTTTACTTTTCGAGAGTAGCCTCGACACTTTCTGTGGCGTATCCATTAGCGTGGTCTGCGATGAGGAAACGCAGATCCGTCGACTTACGCAAAGAAACCCAACGATGTCCACGGAAGAAGCGAAGAATAGGATTAAGTCTCAAATGCAAATAGGTGAGAGAATCGCAAGGTCGGATTATGTGATTGAAAATAATTTAGACCTTCCAGCCCTTTATGCTCAAGTCGAGAATGTTGTTCACCAGATCAAACCTAATTTCGCGCGATACGCATTAGAATATTTCCCCCCCTTTGGGTGCGTCAGCGCTGCTGCCGTAATCCTGATTAAAAGTTTCCGGAAAAGAGCTATGGGCGACCGACAGATAAAATCATCAAATAATTGACGTCATCACTAGGAACTCGGAAGAGTTTCTGGTTGCTAGAAATACCTTTTTCATCCTTAAACTGTTGTGCCTCGCCTTCCGACAAAACTCCATTGAATAGGATATTCATACTGTGAACAGAATCGAGCTTGGTCCCCCTTATGCGGGCCATGGAATATGTCATATGTCATCAGGATAAGTTCGTCCCAAAAGGTCCTTTCGATGATTCGAATCTACTAGTCTTCGTCAAATGGTAAGAGTAAACCGTTGTTGTCATCGGATGCTCTTCATGCGTATACCTCTTCTGGCATCCTAAAGTTGAGAGGTACTAGCTATTCACAGGATATTCGTTTCTCTTAACTTCCGGAACGGGTTTGTAGGGAATTCCACCTCTATCTTTTTTTAATAACAGAGCATTCTTACCAAAGGCACGAACAATAAGTGGCTTCGAAAGCCTGGATGCGCTATTGTTCGCAAAATTCTCTAGATCAGCAGGCTCTTTATGCATTTTATTCAATTCCTTGCTAAAAGAAGAAAAGCCATGACGATAATTGGGCGGAGCTTCAGTCAGGCAAGAAATAGGCCCGCCTCGCGTTTCCACAATATCTGTATCTTGCACATTCTCTCGAAACGAAAATTCAAAAACTTTTTGATTTTTCCATGCTGATAATGCCAGCTCTCTCGGCTCCCCAGCGTTGAAAGGCTTCAATATTTTCTTCAATTTCTGAGGGGAAACTTTCAAGCCACTTGGGGGAAGCTCATCACCGTAGACCGTTATGAGCTTTTCGTCGACTGCGAATCGTATTGGATTCGTCTTTGTTTTTTTCGTCAAATTATCGTCCTTCAATATCGAGGCAATCTTGATTTCTGAAGAGTCTTTATCCGTGGGTCGTTTTTGGCGTTTTGAAGATGTAGCTTCGGAATCATTCAAAGCACGTTTACTATCCTCCTCTGTGTCATTCTTTTTCAAATATCTTGAGAACGATATTTTCTTTTTCGGCTCCTCCTGGCTGGCTTCTATCCTTTGTGGCCTTTCTTCGACAGGCTCTGGCTTTCTTGTCGGTTTCGCATAGCTCTTAGCTGAGCCATCATCTGCATTTATACCGTTAGAGGGCAGCGGTATGCTTGCCAGAACCTTGGACCGCTCAAACCCAATTTTACGAAGGATTGCAACATAAGACTGAACATTCTCCACAACAGTAGAGTCTAGAGTAGCAAGTTTGACAATACCTTCAAAAATAGGCGTCGATTTTGGAAGGTTCGTGGTTGAAGATTTCAGTAGAGAATCAATGTACCTTTTCCTTTCAGTTGGCTGCTTGTATGGCAACTCATCCGTGATATAGTTCAATTGAGAAGTATCGACTGCTTCCTCCTTGGGTTGCTGCTCTCTAGCGCTCGGCACTTTGCTCAGCACTTTACTCTCTTGAAGTTTTACTAGTTGAGAAAGATAGTCAGCGTACATGGCTTTCAAACCCATGTATAATTGGATGTCCGCGGCAGTTACCCCAGGGCCTCTACGCTCAATGTGTTCATTATCCTTTGTAAAGTCAGCAAAAGCCCGTTTCACAGAACCAATATATTTATTTATCTTCTCCGTTTGCTCTTGCGTTAACTTAGCAGCCTCTGAAAACTCTTTGATCTCCGTTCTAATCTGCTGTATAAAGGTCGATTGTAAGGCATGTGATATGTTTACTAACTGAGGAATAGGGTTTCCTGACATGACTGATAAAACCAAAGCGATTTAACAACTACAGATCGAGCCAAATTTCTCAAGTCCCCGATTACCTTTTGTCCCTTCGTTATTTGGTAATTTTTCGTGAAGTTATAAAATTTTCTGTGAAGAAAATTTCTATCGTCTAACTAGCATCGCAGTGAAAAGAGTAAGATGTTAATCAACTTATCCCGACATGCGTTAGGCTTCACATTTCGAAAAGAACTCACTCAAGCAATAAGTTGGGTTCCTTCAAGTAGTGCTTTTTCTCGGAAATATCATATCGGTGGGCGAGGAAGATCGTTCGCAAAAAGAAGAGACAGCAGAAATGCCAAATATGACGATAGAGAGGCCAGGGGTCGAGATGACGGCTCACTATTAAAACAACTTAGATCAGTAGAGGTTATCAGACCACCCGAAGAAGACTTTGAAAACGTCACGCTTGAACTGCTGAAAGAGGAGAAACTCATCGATAACGCTCTGCATAAAGCAGTTAGCAGGATGAACTTCCCAAGTTTGACTCCTGTACAGCAAAAAACCATCAAACCGGTACTGCAGTCGGAGAATGATGTGATTGCCAGGGCTAAGACAGGTACTGGCAAAACGCTAGCATTTTTGATGCCAATTATTCAACATCTCATCAATCATAGGAAAGAATCACCTTACATGGTCAAATGTGTTATAATTTCTCCAACGCGAGATCTAGCGCTACAAATAGAATCCGAATATAAGAAGATTCAAGACAAAAATTACGGTTTGAGCAAATTTAAGTCAATGGCCTTGATTGGAGGAACGAATTTTGATGCTTCAATGCGTAAGATGTTCACACTTAGACCCAACATAATTGTCGCCACCCCTGGGCGGCTCAATGACGTCCTATCAAAATTCTCACATAAGTTTTTCCGAAGTGTTGACTTCAAAGTCTTGGATGAGGCTGACAGACTACTTGAAATTGGATTTGAGGACGAGGTCAAGCAAATATCTAACACGCTGAACGAGATCAACAACGAAGGACCTCAGCATATCCGCACTCTGTTTTTTTCAGCCACGTTAGGCGATAATGTCCAAGGTTTGGCTGAAGGCGTTATGAATCGCGAGAAATGCTTATTCTTAGACACCATCGATAAAAACGAGCCCGAAGCTCATGAAAAAGTCGCGCAGAAGTTAGTAATCTGCCAGACATTTGCAGAGAATGTGGAAGCACCAATCAATCACGTTAAACAGCGGCTATCACAAGATGATAATTATAAAGCAATTATTTTCGTGCCTACAGTCAGTTTCACAAGCTTCTACTGCAATTTACTCAAGCGACTATTTCCTTCTTTCCCCATCTTTGAATTCCACGGCAAGATTGACCAGAAGAAGAGAACAAGACTTGTGCAAGAATTCAAAAAATTAAGAAGAGGACTCTTTGTTTGCACGGATGTGGGCGCTCGTGGGCTTGATTTCCCCGGTGTTGAGGAAGTTCTGCAAGTGGGTGTCCCGTCAGAACTCTCGAACTATGTTCATCGTATTGGAAGGACGGCCCGGGCTGGAAAAGAGGGCAAAGCAACTTCGTTCTTGTTTAAAGAAGAATTGCCCTTTGTTGACCTCCTCTCCAGTGCAAGAAAAATATTCATCAAAGATCAAAGTGAATACATTGAAGATCCCGTTCTTAGCGAAGAGGTCACTGAAGGGATGCAATCGTCAGAGGAATTGAGCAATAGTCTTCAATCGCTATTGTCATTCTACAGGGCTAATGGATCCTCATACCATTTCAACAACGTTAGAATTGCGCGTCAAATTGCAAGCTCTTATGGCCAGCTTCTCAAAGATTCAGATTTGAAGATTAGATGTACCGAACATGATGCAAATTTGAGGTTCGGAATTCGTGGGAGACTTGCTCATGAGCTTTTTGACTTAGGAACAAGACGCAACTACGATGATTTTTACGAAAAAACTCCTCGTAATTCTCGAGCGACGCATCGCAGCTCAAGAGCCTCCCGCAGCCATAAATTCGATGAGCGGAATTTTGACAAACGTGACAGAAGGAGAAGTGAAGATTTTAAGGAAAGGTTCAACAAGATCGGCGAAAGAACAAATTTCAGAGTTGACAAAAGCTTATGAATAAAGCGTCAAAGCGTAAAAGACGAGAAGTCCAGCCACCCACCTGTGTAATGTACATTAGCCTAATAAACCTGTAAATAAATTTGAATACATAGGCGACGGGATCAACGCATTTCGGCCACTTTGGTTTTACCGTGTGCTGCGATGAGCTCAAGTTTATTTTAAAGGCGGCTCATCATTATTGTTAATCTGAGCTAATGGAACGAAAAACAGGGTAAACAGCTTCGAACTGAAAAGCCAAGTAAAAGTATACGCCGCATGTCCACCGCCAGCGTGACCTTTTGCACTTCTGATGATCTTGACCTGCCTCTGAGGGTGAAGGTTGTTTCATTAGAGGGCAAAAAAACGCTAATAAAACAATCTCAAAAGTTCACACAAGCTTCTTTATCCCAGAGACTTTCAAATGTGTCGCCTAACAGTGACATGTTTGTATCACTACAAGTTTTTGATTCAGAAAGTTTCAGATATTTGACCATACCGATTTATACCCCTTACGCCCGGTTTAGATACTCGAGGAAATGGAACGTGTGGCTCACTTTACCCATCTCAATCAAACAACTGACGCCGAGCAGCGTACTGAAAATAACTTTGTGGGAGTTTGACGGCAGGAAGCAGGTGGAGTTTTTCTCGCTCGAAACTCCACTTTTTGACGTTTCAAGCTGCAGTCTCAAGCGCGGCAGAGAGTCATTAATTTTCCAATGCGATGATCCTGAGAGTGGTGAGGTGAAAAATGACGAGTTCCAAATTCTCATGAACAAATACAATCAGGGAGAGATCAAGGCTGTTAATTGGCTGGATCCTCTTTCTTTTCGGGTGATGGAACGAATGAAGAAAGAAAGAAAGCTCCCCAACGGACTCTTTGTACTCCATATCGAATTCCCGCTCTTTGAATTTCCAATTGTATACTCTGAAATCGAGAAACTAGAATCCAATATTCCCAATTACCACAATTTCGAAATCAATAACGAGATGAGTGGAGTTCGACGAAATCTCCAGCCAAGAATTCATCTTGGTCTCGAAGAGGGCTCTACACTCAAGTTTTATGACCCCGACCAGTTCAATGTTGACCCAATTGAGGAAAAATTCAGGCGTTTAGAGAGAGCTTCTAAGAATCCAAGTTACGATAAAGAACTCAAGCCAGATGCCAAGAGGCGTGACATGCTACTACGTATTATAAACTATCCACCTGGTACTCAACTATCGTCGCATGAAAAGGGCTTAATATGGAAATACCGATATTATCTAATGGGCAACAAAAAGGCTTTAACCAAACTTTTGCAAAGCACTAACCTCAATGAGGAGAACGAGCGCAAAGAAGTACTAGATATGATGGATTCTTGGGCGGAAATAGATATTGAACATGCCATAGAGCTTCTCGGATCAGCTTTCAAAAACCTGTCAGTCCGATCCTATGCTGTGAGCAGGTTGAAGAAGGCGTCAGATTATGAGTTAGAGCTCTACCTTCTTCAGCTGGTACAGTCTGTCTGCTTTGAAAGTAGTTCCACATTATCGGATCGCTCAGGAAGTGAGTTTACAATTGTTGACTTGAATCAAAGCTCTACAGTTGGAATGGCAATGCCACAATCACTCATTTCGGGCCAAAATTCAATCGCGCCTCCGGAGCCATTAACGACGAGTCAGAGCTCAATTCTTATATCGCCCCTAGCGGAGTTTCTCATAAGACGCGCACTTGTTAATGCACGCCTCGGCAACTACCTTTTTTGGTACCTCAAATCAGAATCAGAAGAAAACCCATATCTGATTCATATTTTAGAAAGCTTCGAAAGCCGTTTATCCAATGGCAGGCGAGCGCGACTTGAAGAGCAAAAGAGATTTGTTGCTCTTCTTGTGTACTTGTGCCAGGAAATTAAGGGACTAAAGGATCCCATTCCTAGAAAGCTGGAGCGTTTGAAGCACCTCATTCAAACGGAACTCAGGCCTTTTTTGAAAGCAAACTCTGTGATTCTTCCTCTCGACCCAGATGTTACAGTAATAGACGTCGTGATAGGGGAATGCAAGATTTTCAAAAGTTCGTTGTCACCACTGAAAATCACATTCAAAACTACTTCTGGAATTGATTATCCTTTGATGTTCAAAGTTGGTGATGATTTGAGACAAGATCAGTTAGTTGTCCAAATTATCACATTGATGAATGAACTTCTCAAAAATGAAAATGTTGATCTAAAATTGACGCCTTACAAAATCATAGCGACTGGATCAAATGAAGGTGCAATAGAGTTTATTCCAAATGATACCATGGCCAACATATTGAGCAAATATCATGGGATATTGCCATACTTAAGGCATCATCACCCTTCCGCAACGGAGGAGCTCGGCGTAAAGGACTGGGTCATGGATAATTTCGTCAAGTCTTGCGCTGGCTATTGTGTGATAACATACATTCTCGGGGTAGGTGATAGACATCTAGACAATCTGCTCATAACGCCTGACGGTCATTTTTTCCACGCGGATTTTGGCTACATATTAGGGCAGGATCCCAAGCCATTTCCGCCGTTAATGAAATTACCACCCCAAATCATTGAGTCCTTTGGAGGTGCAGAGTCTGACAATTATAATAAATTTAGGAGCTATTGCTTTGTGGCTTATTCGATCCTGAGAAGAAATGCTGGCCTTATTTTAAATCTGTTCGAATTAATGAAAACGTCAAACATTCCAAATATCCGCATGGATCCCGAGGGAGCCTTGCTTAAAGTGAAAGAGAAATTTTGCTTGGACATTTCGGAAGAAGAAGCAATAGTACATTTCCAAAATTTGATCAATGCCAGCGTAAGTGCTCTTCTACCTCTTGTTATTGATCGTTTGCATAATTTGGCTCAATATTGGCGTGCTTAGATTAATTTGCAGCATGATATCTCCTGTCGATCATCGAAGTAACAAATAATAAACCCAGCGAATGCGAGAAACATTCAATACGTATCCTCATAATAGATAGGATCTAGAAACAATTATCAGGTGTCGGTGCCAGCGCGATTGATTACTATAAATTTTGAAGAGCTACGAGACTTTTTAGCGTTATGCCGATCGGCTTGAGAATAAAGTGATCAGCTCAGAGAACAGGGATAGAAGGTATACGCTTTACAGGTCTATTGAGGTTGAAGGACGTGATCAATGTTAATTAGATATTCTTGGGATTATTTGAAAACTGCAGGTTCTGATTTACTTGACGACAGCTTTTACAGTAATATTAAGGGAAGCTTAGTGAATCGCGGTGACAAAAGGCAATTTTATGACAGAGATTCTTGTATTAAAGTCACGCCTGTAGGATTATCAATGGTCTTAATACTAACTCGTATTTTCGTTACGCGTGAAAAGTCTGCTTACGTACGAATTTCTGGACCCACTGTAACTCAAAACATGATAGTAGAAAAGGCGATGATCGTCTTGTTAACACTTAGAAGTGCCTGATTGATCAAAACTCAGGAACTTTAGTGGACGTGAAACACAAAGGGTTTAAATCTTGCTCACCTCGAGGATAGAATCTGTCGCACACTTTTATCGGGCACCAACGATGGATTCTTTTGATGAACACGCCCCCGACTTTCGAAAACCTACGGCAAGAGTGGCTACCACCCAGTTACTGGTAGCGACACTCCTCGGGCTCTTTGCTGTACTTTCTTTCTCATTCCTGCTAAAGAAGCTACCACAACTTTATGCGAGCCGCAAATCGCGATTGAAGGGTGACTTACCCACATGGAGTGAACAATCCCTTTTCGGCTGGATTCCTGTGTTGTACAAGATTAGTGATATGCAGGTTTTGGAGTATGCTGGGCTAGATGCCTTCGTGTTTTTGGGATTTTTCAAGATGTCCATCAAACTTCTGGCCGTGTGTTGTTGCTTCTCTGTTACCGTCATCTCGCCCATAAGATATTATTTCACGGGAAGATACGACGACGGAAATGAGTACGCCTACAAGCTGAGGACAGCAGGTGATGACCCCATACCAGGAAATGACGATTCAGCACCAGAGGCTGTTGGCCTTTATTTATGGATGTATGTCCTTTTCACAGCCTTCTTCACATTTTTGGCGCTTAATTTGCTAGTGAAGCAAACTAAGCTAGTAGTCGAAACGAGGCAAAATTTCCTTGGAAAACAGAATACGGTCACGGACAGAACTATAAGACTCACCGGAATTCCGCCTGAGCTGAGGAACGAAAAAATGTTGAAAAAGAGGGTAGAGGAATTACAAATCGGTAAAGTTTCTTCCATTACCATATGCCGTGAATGGGGTCATCTTAATAAGTTGATTTATTGCAGGGATAAACTGTTAAGAAAGCTTGAGTTAAAATATAGCGAAAATCCTGAAGCTTTGACTAAGTCCGCCCATTACAATGAAAATTACAGAATGCATTCCGAGGAAGTGGCTAATGCAACTTCAGAGAATCATTTTCCGGATATTCAAGAAAATGTTCAAGAAGATGAGGGGGAAGAATCGAACCAGCTTTATTCCCAAATACACCTTAAAGGCCGCCAGACCATAAGGACGGGGTTCCTTGGATTGGTGGGTCCAAAGGTTGATGTGATAGATTATTTGGAGAAACAATTGAAGTTTATCGACGAAGAAATAAAGGATGCTAGAGCTAAAAGCTATCCAGCAACCCCGACAGCTTTCGTAACGATGGACTCTGTTGCGAACGCCCAAATGGCGGCTCAAGCTGTGCTGGATCCAAGGGTGCATTTTTTTATGACGAGATTGGCGCCTGCTCCCCATGACGTCAAATGGGACAACATCTGCCTATCAAGAAAGGAGAGATCTATGAAAATGTATTCGATAACAGTTTTCATTGGATTGTGCAGCTTTTTCTGGGTTATTCCAGTTTCTTATCTTGCCACTCTCTTGAACTTGAAAACAATCACGAAGTTCTGGCCTGAGCTAGGTCACTTTTTAAGGTCAAACCGGTGGGCGGAGAATATTGTGACGGGCCTGCTGCCAACTTACATATTCACCCTTTTGAACGTAGGAATACCTTATTTCTACAGTTTCCTGACCTCCAAACAGGGTCTCATTTCCTACAGCGAGGAAGAGACATCCCTAGTTTCCAAAAACTTCTTCTATATTTTTGTTAATCTGTTTTTGGTCTTCACCTTGGCAGGTACGGCGTCGAATTATTGGGGATATTTGAGCGATACAACCAAGATCGCGTATCAGCTCGCTACTTCAGTAAAGGAATTTTCTTTGTTTTACGTGGACCTCATTATTCTGCAGGGCATTGGAATGTTTCCTTTCAAATTGCTTCTTGCTGGGAGTTTAATAGGCTTTCCATTTGTCAAGATCAAGTGTAAAACACCCAGAATGCAGCGCGACCTTTACAAGCCACCCATTTTCAATTTTGGTCTCCAGCTGCCACAGCCTATACTGGTGCTGGTTATAACGCTCATTTACAGTGTTATGAGTACGAAAATTCTCGCTTCAGGCCTAACTTACTTCGTGATTGGATTTTATGTTTCGAAGTATCAGCTGGTCTTCGCAACCGACCACCTGCCACACTCAACTGGAAAAGTATGGCCCTTGATATATAGACGTGTTATTCTTGGGCTTTTGCTGTTTCAGTTAACAATGGCTGGTACATTGGCAGGCTTTCGTGGCGGATGGGTACTCTCCTGTTGTTTATCACCACTACCTTTCATTACATTGACATATCTATGGGACTTTGAGAAAAACTATCTTCCGCTCTCTAATTTCATAGCGCTGAGCTCTGTTCGGGAACACGAGCGCGACCAACATATGACCTCAGAACCAGTCGAAAGTGAATCTTACGAATACCCCTACTTAGTATCGCCTTTGGATAGACCGCTGGTTCGCTAGACATGACTTCGTCGTCTTCATTGGCTCAAAAGTAAACTCGAAATCTTGTGAGATGCAGCTTGATAATCTCGCTTCATCAATTCGATCGAAACGCCAATATTAAAACCCGAAACCAGCAAACATATTAATGCCTTAATGCATATACTTTTTAATATGCAGACCGCGACAAATAAAGTAAAGATATGAGAGTAACTTTTATTTGTTACCATCCTCAAGGCCTCAATGATGTATAAATTAGCGACACCCTTTATTATGAAAGTGGAGGCCGCTGAGTCATAGGGCCATATTAGCATCAAAACAGGAAAGATTTTGGCACCGTACGACAGCAGAATGGTATAAGATATGATATCACCAGCATACTTGTATTCCTTGCCCCATTGGAGATGCGAAAGTAATAGTCGCTCAGTAAAGTATCGAAAGAGCATCAAGTCCATAAAACAGTAAAATGAGAAAAAACTATACTGTTCCAATGAGGTTTTTTGAAGCACATCTTCCATACATGTCCAACTTGTATCTTGGAGGCTTGTCTTGAGGAAGTGACTCCTCTGTTCTTCCAAAACCCAAGTGAGATATATTTCAAAAGCTAATATTATAATCCATAAACGATTCAGTCTATCATTTCTAGAACACCATGACCGAAGCCTTTGGGCTATCGAAGAAGACCCTTTGTCCTCTTTATTTTTCTCAAATTTGGACAATTCGGTTTCCAGCGAATTGAATACTAAATGCTTATATGCTTCACGCTTTAGAAGTAGGAGGTCAATAAAGAGAAGGATATTGTCGAATTCGACGTAGCAATCTACAACTTCTCCACATTTTGCACAGTCTGTAAGCTTGATGTGATCACTCGAATAAGTTACGTACAACGACTGCGTAGATTGTCCACAGTTGATACAGATCATTATTCATTGTATTTTCAGGAGATGAGAATCAAGCAATAGTTTAATAACATCTAAAAAAATTTCGCTAGTTGAACTCAACCTCAATATACAGTAGGAGATCCTAATAAAAGCCTATGTCCTATAACAATCGCAGTAGGGTACCTTGCAAATATTTCCAACAAGGCAAGTGTAACAAAGGCAATAGCTGTAAATTTGCCCATGTTTACACGAACGCTAATGGTGATACCAACAACTTGTCAAATGGGGAGCGCTACCGATCTTTCATAAACGCAAATAGTTTGGTTAAATTGTCACAGGAGATAAAAGACGATATTGACGCAGCACCATCAATGCAGTCAAGACCCTTGATGTCTTCATACAGTTTAGCTAATCCGTGCTCCTCTAATTTAATTAGTGGGCGAGATCTATCACCCGAAGAATGTCGTTTCCAATATATGAAGGCCTGTCAAGAAAACCAACTACCTGCATATGAGGCTCAGATGAGAGCTAGGGATGCAGATTTGCGAATGTGTCTTGACGTTATCAAAAAAGATCCAAGGAAAGCTGCCCGCTACCTGCAGCTTGCGACTCAGAAAAAAAAGGAGACGGGAAACTCAGGAATGAAAGACTTTATTGAGCAGCCATTGGATTTGACTGGTGCCGCATACAAAAACACCGTCAGCACTTTCGGAATGAACCCCATAAATCAAAATGCTTTCGCTTCCAATATTCTTCAGTCTAGTCCTTTTGGAACGCAAAGCAACAGTGCTTTTACCGCCCCCTCGACATCGAATCAAATGTTTGGAAGCTCAGGTTTTGCTTCCAGCGGTACTTCTGCTCCCTCTGCCTCCATCTCGAATACGGGTAGCGCATTTGGTCACCCCCAATTTGGCGCGTCTCCCTTCGGGACAGGTTTCAGGCAGGCCGCCTCTAACAGCGGCGTGCCACAGACCTTTACTAACTCAGCTTTTGCGGGCTCCACTGGGGCTTTTGGCAAACCGTCTTTTGGAGCGGGCTCATCGACGGCAATCTCGCCATTCGCCAGTGTTGGCTCTACGGCAAACGGTATATCAACGAATTCGCCATTCGGACAAAGTAACTTTTCTAAGGGCGATAACCCCTCACCATTCGGCGCCGTTACACGACCTGCCGATAAAAGTAATGCATCCACCCTTTTCGGTTCGTCGCCATTCTCGGGATTGGGTTTGAAGGCGGAAACAAATACAGAGACGTTCGGTACCTCAACGCAACCCCTTTCTTCTCCTTTCACTCAAAAGCCCAACGCCAGGAGCCCCTTTGGAACTCTCGATTCATTTGGGGCCCAAGCAACCACACAGACGGATGGTTCAACAAACGTTCCTTCACCTTTTAGTACTGCTTCAGCTCCTGCGCAGAACGTTACTTTGGGCTGGCCAACAAATGGGCAAGCAACTTCTGGTTTTGCTGGTTCGCAGACGACGAATGCGATTGAAACTCTCAACCAAGGTATTTCGCTCAAAATGCTGGAGGAAAGGGATCTGCCACCCGAAGTCATTGCTGAGTTCAGAAACCAAAGGTTTATTTTAGGGAAGGTCCCTGACGTTCCACCACCTCAGACGCTCATAACTTAACGGACATACCCTACCGCTCTTACAATAAGAGCATGAACCCCTTAGTGACAGGCTTAATGGCAAGGGGAAAATGGTTTTCTAAGTGCACATAGAATTCGATGCTTATTATCGTGCTACCAGACGTACACTAAAAAACTGGCACCAATTTTTGCCATTTTAGTCACTAATTACTGCTCACCTATCAAGCGCCCCAGCATGATTTCTCGAAACAGTGATTACAGGACCGAACCAAATACTGCATTTCTGCGGGCAAGTACGGTCACCGCGCCGTTAAATGTCAAATGCCAGTTCCTTTCGCGAGTAAAGCCAGGTGCTCAAGAAGCTTCATATAAATCAATGCATATATAAAATTTAGTTACCAAGAATCCTTCAATCAGGATACCTCGCGCATCTAATAAAATTTTCTAGCTTGTCTCCGGTAAAATTAAAAGCATCTCAAGCATATTGACCTTCTAAGCTTGAAAGCTGAAAAAATTTAAACTCATCTCTGTATCATATTTTACAAACTGCAAGCAAAAGGAAGGCCGTACGAATTGCAAATATGTCGCGTGTTGGAGTTTTGGTTATGGGGCCTGCCGGAGCAGGTAAAAGTTCATTTTGTAATGCCTTGGTATCACACATACAAACCATTGGCAGAAGAGCACACATCGTGAACCTCGATCCGGCCGCGGAGCCCGGTCAGTACGAATTCACGGTTGATATTCGTAATCTGATTTCGTTGGACGATGTGATGGAAGAGCTTGAACTGGGACCTAACGGGTCTCTGGTGTATTGTTTCGAGTATCTTTTAGAAAATCTGGATTGGCTGGATGAAGAAGTAGGCGAGTACAATGACGAGTTTTTAATCTTTGATTGTCCCGGGCAAATCGAACTGTATACTCATATTCCAATTTTGCCTGCCGTCATCCGCCACTTACAGACCCAGCTTAACTTTAGCCTGTGCGCAACCTACCTTCTGGAGGCACCTTTTGTTGTAGATCCATCCAAATTCTTCAGTGGCGCTCTAAGTGCGATGTCAGCCATGATTTTACTTGAACTTCCGCACATCAATGTGCTTAGTAAAATGGATCAAATCAAAGATGATTACAGTCGTAAAAGGTTGAAGAGATTCCTTAATCCCGATCCCACAGTTCTTGCTGAAAGTGCCAATGAAGATTTGAACCCTAAATTTAGCAGGCTGAACTCTGTCATTGCAAATTTAGTTGATGATTATGGTATGGTTCAGTTTCTTCCGCTGGAGGCTAACAATCCAGAAAGTGTGAGTACAATTTTGAGCTACATTGACGACGTAACTCAATGGGCCGAGTCACAGGAACCAAAAGAGCCCAATGATCAGATTGAACTAGACGATGAATAGCTAAAATACGACCATCTTATCAGCATTGTATATTAATTACTTCAGCAGGAGCGCTTCATAAAGTGACAAACATCTTGACAATCTCCTACAATAATTACATCAATAAAATCCAAATATTCCTGATCCCTCTTAGACGGGATCTCCTTGTTGATCCATACCACGAAGCCCTTCTTTTTATGAACTACTCTAGCAAAGTCTCGACAAAGTGTTCGCACGCCTGGAATTTTGAAACTGGTACCCACTATTAATAGGCAGTCAGGACTAGTTTTTAGATCTTTCGAAATGATAGCACCAATTGCGTCTCCATCAGGATGTACCTCATTGTAAAGCACGACTCGCGGCCTCAGTTTACCTACACCTTGGGATCGAAGCCCAGCAACTGCCCTGACAGATTCAAATTCCTGACATTCAGGACAAGAGGGAACCATGTCTTTACTCTCCTCTGTTACGTTACATTTGAAAATCGCAGAATTAAGGTCATATATCTTAGAACACTTGACGCAGAACATTTCGCGAACATTTCCATGTAGCTGTATCGTAACCGGAGCATTCTTCTGCGACATGGGGCTGAGTGAGGGAAGTTTATGTTCCAATGCATCGATATTTTGTGTATACAGCCTGCGTAGTCGTCCTTCGCCCGCTATGCGGTCCATGAGATGATGAAATTCGGTAGGCTGACATTCTGTGCTCTGATGGTACAGTTGAATTATCATTTTGTTAAACTTTAATCCGATTTCCTCATCGGAGTAAACTTTATTAAAGTCAAAAAGATCTTTACCTGATGCCAATTTCCCATCTCTCAGCGTAGCGAAAAGGCCGTCATTAGATCTAAAGTCTGGTATGCCTGCCGCCACCGATATACCAGCACCTGCGACTACAACGATTCTTTGACTTTCTTGCAGAGCATGTGTGACACAATCAGAAATCAATTTATTATCTCTTTTGTCAGATACCCGAGGGAATCCAGTTCTGAGTTCGTAGATGGAGTTCTTGGGCGGCCTGCGTCTCAGAGGTGGTTTTCGACGTTTTCTGCTCTCGAATTTGAGGTTCGGCAATAAACTTTTCGGGACGACTACTGTGCTCTTAAGACCATTGTTCGAGGTCTCTTTCTTAGTCGAAGCGGGAGGCGTTAAAGGGAATTGTCTAGAAGCCTGCCTGATGACAGGTTTCTTCTCAGCGCTCTCGAAAGAATCACGCATCAAGCTCTTTCAGCCCTTCTCCAGTACTTTCTACTTGCGTGACTTGGATAAGTTAGTTTTTCACTAATAAGTTTTCCTATTATGGCACATGACAGGGAACATGATTCAACCCAAGCCAGCACTAAGAGAACCATCGAGGTCTTTCATAATAGCTGAAAATGAAGAACATGTTGCGTGAATGTCAATACTCTCAATACTTAATTCACAAGAAAGTTTCTTGAACTTCGCTATGCCCTCTGTCCTCATTTGGATTCATTCTCTGATAATATAGATCTCACTAAAAAAGAACAAGCTCGGAAAGACATTCAAAGAGATATTCGAAAATAATTAGTTCATTACCAGAAGACCTTTACTGTCGATCCTCTCACGGACTCGCTTTGTTGAGAAGTATTGACACCCTATCATCATGATAGCGCAGTTCGTGCTATGATATAACTGAAACTCATAAAAAATTTGATAATTCAAGATGGAAAAGGACAGGAAACAAGTCTGAAGGAGGTGCATCAAGATGGTTCAGATCGAGGAAGTTAACGATGCTACGAAAGTGCAGAGCAAGGGGGCTCGTACTGCAGCACATACCCACATCAAAGGACTTGGTTTGGATGAATTTGGCGTTGCAAGACAGGTAGAAGGTGGATTTGTCGGACAGATAGAAGCGCGAGAGGCGTGCGGTGTCATAGTTGACCTAATCAAAGCCAAAAGAATGTCTGGGAAAGCCATTCTGCTTGCTGGAGGACCTTCAACAGGTAAAACAGCTCTTGCACTTGCTATTTCGCAAGAGTTGGGTCCTAAGGTGCCTTTTTGTCCAGTGGTTGGGTCTGAACTGTATTCTGTCGAGGTAAAGAAGACCGAAGCTTTGATGGAGAACTTCAGAAGAGCCATTGGGCTCAGAATTAAAGAGATCAAGGAAGTTTACGAGGGAGAAGTGACGGAGCTCACTCCTCAAAGCGCAGAAAATCCGCTGGGTGGGTATGGTAAGACCATCTCTCATGTGATCATAGGATTGAAGTCGGCTAAGGGCACCAAGACTTTGAGACTAGATCCAACTGTCTATGAAAGCATCGAGAGAGAGAACGTAAGCGTTGGAGACGTGATATACGTCGAGGCGAACACCGGCGCTGTCAAGCGTGTAGGAAGGTCCGATGCTTACGCGACAGAGTTTGATCTAGAAGCCGAGGAGTACGTTCCGCTTCCAAAAGGAGAGGTGCACAAGAAAAAGGAAATTGTCCAAGACGTGACGCTGCATGACCTAGATGTAGCCAACGCTAGGCCTCAAGGCGGTCAAGATGTCTTGTCTATGATGGGCCAGTTGATGAAGCCCAAAAAAACTGAAATTACCGAAAAACTGAGACTTGAAGTGAACAAAGTCGTGGCCAAATATATTGACCAAGGTGTTGCTGAACTCATCCCAGGTGTTCTGTTTATTGACGAGGTAAACATGCTAGATATCGAGATTTTCACATATCTAAACAGTGCTTTGGAATCCGAGATCGCCCCAATTGTTGTTCTTGCGTCCAATAGAGGCCTGACAACAGTTCGTGGAACGGACGATATCGTATCGCCACATGGTGTACCACCAGATCTCGTCGACAGATTGCTCATTGTGCGCACTCTTCCTTATTCTAAAAACGAAATTCGCACTATCATAGAAAGAAGATCCCTCGTTGAGAATCTACAAGTGGCACAAGAATCTCTTGATCTTCTGGCATCCATGGGCTCGGAGACTTCGCTGCGTTATGCTCTTCAACTTCTATCACCATCTGGAATTTTGGCCCAATCAGGTGGACGCTCTGAGATTACTGTAAATGATGTTAATGAAGCAAAAATCTTGTTCCTCGACGCCAAAAGATCAACAACAATCTTGGAGTCGGCAAAGAATTTTATGTAATTACTCATATTATGTCGAGCCTGTAATAATTAGCCTCCCTTCGTCATTTATCAAATTCTCTGAGAAGCTTTTATTGTCCTTCGCTAGAGACTGATGGCCCATTTGCAAAGCTTACTCAGGTCATTTTGAATCTGAAATCTCTTTCAAAAATTCCTCTGGTGTCCTTAAGGCCGTGCTGCCGTATATCACCTTTTTCTTGTTGCTTTGTTGTGAGTGCGCCCATTCTTGTAGATTTTGATACTCATAATAGTTACCACCGCCTACAACAAAAACCAAAGACTTGTTGTAGGATTGCCTTTTAGGCTTTTTTGAATGTGAACCTCTGAAGATTTTAGGATCAAAATAAAGATAATCGTCGGTGGTTTCTAAATTCTTTTGAGAGCTGTTCAGAGGATCCATTATTGCCTCAACGACGTTGCTAATAGGAATTGTTTTTTTCTCTGGTAAAAAGTTTTTGATTCCAGAGATCAGGGAATCGACACCTCCCTGTATCTTCCCTTCTGTTAAACCGTAAAGTTTATTGGATAATCCCGAAAGTAACATAGAAGTATTCGTTTGAGAGGAAGCAGCGGCGTCACGAGATTCAGAGCCTCCTAAAGTCTTATTTTGCAGTGACATTGTGGACAGCTTCATTATTTCCCGTAACCTGTAGACGTGCTTCAATGCACTAATATCAAAATTGTTTTCTTCGAAATAGCCCTCCGCCCTTTTTACAAAGTCTGCCGGAAGACCCGTCGTTGATGTTAAGTAAAGAATCAAAAAGGTCCGAAGTTTATCACTCAGATTGTTAGTTTTACCGTCTTTTAGGGTGCCGAGAAACCGTTGACGCGTTTTTGGTGAATCTTGACTTTGTTCAAGTTCAAAAAAAGCGTCCAGACCGTTATTTTCCAACCTAGAGAGAAGTGCCGCTAAAACACTCATATGAGTGTCTATGACACTTTTTCTTGCAGTCAGCTGAGGCAATTTACTGACAGCTTCTTGCATTAGCAGTGTATCATTATTCGAAGCGGGATCAAGCTCACTTAGCTCACTGACGCCCGCTTTTCTCGTAATTTCTTCTACCTGAGCTTTGTAATCAGCCAAAGCTTTCTCGACATTTTCTACAGCATCTGGGAATGGAAGATGTGCATTTGCTGTCCAAAAGAAGTCATTCGGATCAATGTCTAACTTCTTCTGGGACGCATTCTCATCTTCTTTATTCACAGGCACCGTGATCGTATTTCTAGAAAGTTGAAATACATCAAATACCAAACATTGATAAATCCAGGAGTGTGCAAACATTGAGGCAATATCGATGTTTCGATCAAGAATGATGAGAACAAAGCGATCAAGGGAGTTATCAATAGAGTCAACATTACTTCTTGTGTTTATCACGTAGTCTCTCAGCTTGCTCTCGAGTTTCTGTGCCACCAGCTCGCCCGGTCCACCTTTCTGAGCTCTTATAATTGGTATCGAACCTATCGTTAGTACCGCGTTGTATATACCATCCGCGACGGTATCGCAGATTTTACCAATTTCTTCTTCGCTGACTTCGGGATCGTTAATAGTTCGGTAGACCTCATTTAATTCAAGGGAGAACAGTTCGGGCTCTGTAACAATGAAATTGGTGTATTGGTCAAATACCTGCATCACCTTCTCCGCTTTGCCTGTAACGGATACGCGCTCCGCAAAGTATTCCAAAAGATCTCTGCTCAAATGGGAGCTGAAATTGATATAAATTTCGGAATACTTGTCCTCTGTCAGATCTTGAACAATAAGGTCAAGGTTGGTGGGAGTGGGCTCTAGAAAATAAACCGCTGGAACGTCGGGAAGAGGTGACCTCTTCTGGTGTATCAAACTATGAATCGTCACTCCTGACTTCAATAAGTCGTTGACACGCATGACGGAGGAGATTATAGCGGTGCTTTTTGAATCAAGTATCAAAACTTTCCAGATCATTTCTTGGTCATTCAGTCCTGATAGTATGTCGGCCGAAGAGGTCTCTTTATTGAACATGAGCATTTTCTCAATGGACGCTGTGGGGAATTGTTAGTGACTTATTGCGTCCAAAAAAAATTGAAACCCGAACTTACCCTTTTGGCGATCTCTTAAACTAACATTGGCTTCAACCATCATCCTTTTCGCTTCTTGCAGGCTCTAATGATGACTTCTTCGTTCCTCGCAGCTGTGGACCACAGGGAAGGGTTCTCGAATAAATTTCAGCATGACTATTTCGTTCATAATGCCCTGCATTACGGATCAACAATTATTGACTAGTTCGATGCTCAATTCAGAGCTTCTTCTCGATGTTTCTACATTTCTGAAAATCTGTAAAGGATACTTTTCAAAAGTTATGCTAAATACTATTGAGGTGGGCCCTCCTTCAATGTCGATCTACCTGCTCTAAGCAGCTCATCACAAAGAAGTAAATTACTTGCAATTCCGCTGGCGCCGGTCAAGGCGTTGCGTATGACTCTATAAGAGTCCCATATACCCTCAACCGTTGGATCGCATGAATCTCCAACAAGTAGATTGACCCCCACTATTCTACTGGGATCCTCCAGGAGTTCATCCTGGCAAAGTGCTAGGACATCGAGAGGGTCATAGCCGGAATTTTTCACCAAGGTTTTTGGAATAATCAGAAGTGCCTCCGCAAAAGCCTCAATACCAGATTTCTTCTTGCCCTTGGCACCAAGCTTATTGTAGTTAATGTTTTTGAGATGGTGCGAAGCAGCCATGAAAGCGGCACCGGCACCAGGAACAACCGCTTGATCTTTTAAGACATTGGCCACGGCACGTAAACCATCCCTCACGGCGTCCTTTGTCTGACTTAGAGCATAATGCGTCGCTCCTTTTATAAGAATTGTGGAGGACTTCGGGTCTTTGGTCTCAGTAACATAAGTGAATTTTTCTTCCCCAATGGTTTCTTGATACACAAGACCTGAATATCCCAGAATAGACGGAGTCAAATCATCAACCGAGTTTTGAGCTTCTCCACCTGTGACAAGTTGCAGCCTTTCCATGTTACGTCTTTTGGCTCTACGCAAAGCCAAAATGTTGTGCTTCGCTAAAACGTCCAAAGACATCGGGTCAATACCCTTTTGATTTATGACGACAAAACCTTTATCTGAGTCGAGTCCACAGACCTCATTTTTCAAGTCAACAATTTTCTTCAACTTGTCATCCACAAATTTTCTCTCACTAGCGGCTAGTTTGTCTCTCTGATCAGCAGTACTATAGAAAAAACTGGAGTTCACTTCAGTCTTTTCGTACTCCAAAGAAACGTTTAAGATCAGGATGTGTGCGTTCTTTACTTGAGATGGCATGTCAGGATGTCTCCCACCGTGATCTAAGACCAATCCTCTTATGAATTTGGTATCCGTTGTTGACAAATGCTGCATCTGCATAATCTCAATCATGTGCAGATCCAGAGATTTGTTCTCGCCATTATAAACAGTCAAGACAGCGTCAGTGACTATGGGTGCCAATACCTCAGATAGCTCTGGTGTAACCTTGGTTGACAGAGACGTTCTTGCTACTTGAAGCAAGAATTCTCTATCTAGGCTCTCGCTTTCTTCTTTTGACATCTTGTAAGATTCTAAAAACTTGAGAGTTTCTTGCCGGGCGATTTCAAAGCCATCTGTGATCATTCTTGGATGGACACCTTCCTGAATAAATCTATAAGCTTGCTTCAAGAGCTCACCCACGAGACAAACCACAGTAGTAGTTCCGTCACCTGTTATTTCATCTTGTGCTGCAGCTGCTCGAGCGATCATGACAGCCGTTGGCGACTGTATTTGCATTTCGGTCAACAATACCTTTCCATCCTTGGTCAGCTTAATGTTTCCGGCACCATCTACAAGCATTTTGAGGGTTCCCTTGGGTCCCAAATTGGTTTCGAGAACAGATTGTAGCCCCTCCGCCGAAGTGACGTTGATCTTGAGGGCCGCATCCCTCCTCAAGGACTCGGCTTTCGGGTTGAGTAATTGCAGAGACATTGAAGCTAGTCGACAATAGGATTTAACACTATTCTACCACCACTTGTAAGTATTGATACGTTAGATGTTTAATCCAGAGCGCCAAAAATTTTCAATTTGCCACTATTAGCTTACCCGACCAAAATCATGAAAAAAGGTCAAAGGCAAGGCTCGAATAGTAATATGCTCCAAGACTTCAAAAGACTTAGAATAGGTAATTATGGTACTTTCTTATTTAATTCTTTGTCTTGGCCCACCTGGAGATTTTTTGTTTCTTGCGGTGAGGATCTCAACGCTATTTTCGGTAACCAAAAGTGTGTGTTCGAATTGAGCACTGATTTTCCCATCTTTTGTCACGGCTGTCCAATCGTCTGGCCAACTTATATCTTGCCATGCCCCTTCATTGATCATTGGTTCTATCGTAAATACCATTCCAGGTTTCATGACTCCTGATGTCCGGTTTCCAGCGTAGTGAGGAATATTTGGAGAACAGTGAAAAAATCGACCAACGCCATGTCCACAATATGTCTTCACCACGGAGCACTTGTTGTCGGTAGCATGTTTTTCAATGTAGTCTCCTAATTCCTGGAAAGTCGTTCCTGGCTTGCAATGCTTGATAGCGGTTTTGAGGCATTCCCTAGAAGTCTCGACAACGTTAATCGTTGACTTTGGAATATCCTCGCCCACATAGTACGTCTCGTTCAAATCGGCATGAAATCCTTGGTAGTACAATGAGACGTCAAGGTTGACCACGTCGCCTTCTTTCAACACCGTCTGGTCGGGAATTCCATGGCAAACGACTTCGTTCACAGAGGTGCAGACAGACTTGGGGAAATTGTAATAGTTGAGTGGCGATGGATACGCATTTCTTTTTATGGTCTCGTTGTGAACAATCTCATCGATCTCGTCAGTCGTTACGCCTGGCTTGACTGCAGCAGCTGCGATATCCAAAACTTCGCGTCCAAGCATGCAGGCTTTTCTGATCTTCTTTATTTCCTCCTTATTGTAAATGATGATTTTGTTGAGGTAGTCGTTCTTCTGCTCGTTGACTGGAAGCCCATTTGCTGCCCACTCAGGTTTCATGATTTCATCGGGCACTAATCTCCTTGGCGACAGAGGATATGCTGGCCTCAGCTTACCAGAGTACTTGAACGTTGGAAAAGGGTCGTATGAATCAGGTTTGTCGTCTTTCCAATGCAGAGCCTTGTGTGCCTTGTAACTGTTCTTGTAGCATGCTTCATTGCAAAAGACCAAACTATTTCCTTGCTTCAAACAAATTGGACATTTGAGACCAGAAGTCGTGCTTTTGCCACACTGCAAGTCTGAGCAGAAAGAGTTCGAAGCTATCATGTTTTTTTTGAAGTCCGAGATGGAAATGTCATGACGATGAGTTCGAGGTTTTTGAAAATTTCTTTAGAAAAATGAACCTGAAAATCGAGAAATGGAATCTGGTGACAATGTTGAACGACACTACATAACAATTTTTATTTCGTAGCGGTGATAGATATCAGTGCTTTTTGGATTCCTACCACAAAAGCAAAGACTCGTAGGACTTTCTGCCGGCCTCGTTGAAGATCATGGTCTTCGCTCGACAGTCATCGGCAGAGCTTCATCAACCGCTTGAAGTCAAGCTCACCACCTTGTATATAAATTACCATTCCCCCGCTCTGTGTAAGCAATTAGCTGACGTTTCCGTGATTACGTCGGTGACCTAGGCTTCGTTCAAGTCATCTGGCCCGAAACTTAGCGGCAGCAGTTCTTCTAGCGATCTTACAACCTGGCGAGACGCATCCCCATTGAGCATAACGATAGGTGCCGGACGAGGCAGAAATTCGCGCAACACTTGTCTGCAGATACCGCATGGCGAGATGCAATTGCTGAGAGAGTCTCCAGCGATGGCAACGGCCACCCAGTCGTCGGCATGGCCTGAGGTGACAGCCTTAACCGCTGCCGTGCGTTCGGCACAAATGGTGCCGCCGTAGCTCGCATTTTCGACATTGGCTCCACTTATGAATTCGCCGGTTTTCGTGAGAATACAGCAACCAACACGATACTTCGAATAGGGTGAGTAAGACGCATCTCTAGCTTCCAGCGCCTTTTGCGTCAACGCTTTGTATTGCTCAGTTGGCACTTCTTCCGACATTATTTAAAACGCTTCTTTTCTCCTTTCTGCGTATAGCGAATATCGTTCGGAAAACTGCTTCTCACTTCAAACAAACCCCTTTTATTTGGCTGCATGCATAGCGATCACCAATTTGATAACAGCCCGGTTTTTGAAAACTTTGTTTTCGATGACTTAAACTACGAACAGCATGCGCCCATGCTATGATCCTGTCTTTTTCCTATCAAAGACTTGGTCATGAACTAAATGAAATCATGTATATTTTTCTTTGTAAACTTTTCGTAAAGTAAACATGGGAGAGCTCTCCTTGTGTTCTGACTGATTATCAGTGATCGAATGGGATCGATGTAGGCTGTCCGTTGGCCTTGAAGGCTTCTGTCTCAAGGGCATTAATAAGAGAATGTGACGTCACGTGTGCAAGCTGTGTTTTAGATAGCACATGATTTATATTACATCTTAGAAGGTTCGATCTTGTCCAAAAAAATTTCCCGCTTCAAAGATTTTCTAGCAGTTAGCCTCACAAAAGTCATCGATATTAGCGAATGATATAAGAAGTCCAGAAGTCCCTATGCGCTTTAACCATTATCGCATACCATGATGGAGGAGCACAATCAGGCAACTTCTTTTTCAAGGGATAGAGAAGGCCTTACTTCACAGACAACTCTAAACGACCGCCAGAAAGTGAAGGTCGAGCGAGTCGATTCATTATTTCTTTTGACTTATTGCGATGCTGCGTCTCAGGATGAGGCTGAAAGCTCCAAAATGAAGGTGAGACGCTTCAACGTTTCGCTCTACATCGATATTCCGACAATTGACTACTACAACGATGAGCTGCGGCACTTCAAACTGTCAAAAATTAATAAAAAATTCAAAATCCACAAGATGCGAGATTTGATTCTGTCGACAATCGCAGAAAATAACCGGGCTCTATGGGACCTGGTTACCCGTTCTGTTCCCGACGCTGAAAAACGACCTGTCACCTTTGAGCTTTCTGTCTCTTCCAGTGGCGCTCTGCGTTACGTGGAGACCATAAGGTTCCTAGTGGATCGATGCTGGGAAAAATTTAGAGGCAACAACAAAGTGAGAGTGACTTTCAAAATCCAAGTGACCCCCACTTCCCTGATTTGGTTCAAAACTTTTTTCGACAAGGAGCTTCTCGACAGTTCTGTGCTGAATTTCGAATTAATAGGCAATTACAACTTGGTTTCATCGTCCACCACGCCGTTCAAAGAGTACTATACCAAACTGAATGAGAAGTTCACGAGCAAAGCACATTCTGCGAACGGAGACTCCATTATAATAATCACCAATAACACAGGCGTCAAAGCGCTACTGACAATCTTATCGGATAAACCCTTGACAAGCGTTTTATCTCAAGCCTCTCTGGACGCTCTCCATAATAATGCTCTGCCAGAAAAGCACCGCGCCCTTGAGGCGGTAAATACTGATAGCGAAGATGACAGGCCTCTAAAACGGGAGTCGTCCTCTTTGCTAAGTTTCCAAAATTCTCTTCTTACCTCCAACAAAGATAAGTCAGTTAAAGTGAGATCATTTTTGTTGTCCAGAAAATCTCCCAGCTTGAGTACTAACGGCGGTAATATGGCATATGGCACCGGCGGAGATGAAGCCACCCCTAATGACTATGAGGAAGACGATGATGACGACGGTGACGTTGAAGATGAGGGTGGGGGCGATGACGATGGTCTAAGTTTCTCCGTACCGAGCAGGTTATCTCGGTGCGGATCCGATACAGATTTTTCTGCGGAATCTGTTCGAGCAGGAGATACAACAAGGCGAAGGTTTCGTTCTCTTAGCCTTATGGATCCCGCCCTTAATGTTCCATTTTCTCGCGAAGTCAGAAGTCCCACTCCTGATGACTGTCCTTACGGCGATAATGGAAACGTAAACGCTGGTATCAAAATGCGGGACGACGGCGAGTATGCTAATATCTACGTTCATGACGGGCAATTTGAGGGGACGATAAGCACTGCTCCAAGGAAGTCGAAGAAACTATTTTGGCCTGGCAAGGATCAGGTTAGCAATGGTCTTATTCCTCCAGAGTTCTACTCTCGCATATCTTCTCCTTCGTCAAGCAACAGTAGCTCTCGGACCTCTTTGGAAAACATCAACATTTTACCTGGCACTTTTTCAAAACTGCTGGAATCAGGGAATGAACTAGCGTCAAGCAAAGATAAGCTAGCCGCAGGTGATCTAGTAAACTCGCTATTAGAAAGGCCAAAGGGCAATTTTTTGGCGCTTCATTTTAGAAGTAATAAAGTAATACCTCCGGAAGCCCAGGCACTAGACCAAGAAGACATGCTCATGTCAGGTACTAGAGTCGATGACGAATTTGGGCAAGAGGGAACATCAGTTTTAGGCAGTGGTTCAACGTCAACACTGACAGCTCGTGCGGGAGGAAGGTCTTCAATGGCTCTTTCCGCTGGAACCATAAATCTTGATTTACAAGTTTACGATGATAATGATGAACACGATGGCAAACCTGCGGAATCCGCGGGGTCTCACCCTTCGGATTCCATTGCAAAACCCACGGAGAATACGTCCTACCGAAAGCCTAAGTTCACTCTAGATCTATACAATGATAACGACTTGGAGAGTAATGGAGCTTGGCTACTAGGAGCAAATTCTCGACTCTTATAGAACATATAGAAGCCAAGAATTTAGAAGGAGTCATTTGATCTTTGTACATACTTTTTCGTTAACGAGGAAAAACACTAGCACGCTCTCAGTCCAAAAATGGAGCGGAGCGCAAAGACAAGAAAGTGAATTTTTCAAATTCTCAGTTGTGGTTAGTAGTTCAAAGTTCATGATCCAGCATGATCCACAATTATTCATTCTTCACAATGGAGTCATTAATCCCAGCTGGAAATCGATTAGTTTCCGAAGAGATTTGTCCAGTGCCGTTTGATGTATAAAGCCGAAAAAAAACAAAATTGAAGCTTATTATCACAAGTCGTTGGCGATCAAGAAAAACCAAGAAAACAGCGCTGCATCTATCAAGTTGTCGCCCGGCGTCTAGTGTTCGCATTGTTACGAGGCTTTTAAGATCAATGAAATGCAAAGATGCTCTTTTTTGAGCCAATGGAAACCTAAGACAGCTTATAAATTTCCCTTGCTGGTAGAAAAAGTTCGGACATTCAGTGGCGCCAATCTCCCGCTTCTGTTTGTTGTTGTTCTGATTATCGTGCCGCTTGTCCTTTTTTCAATCTTTGAGGCAAGGAGTGTTTATGAGACAGGGAAAGGGGCCGGCGTATGCGTCGTCCTTTTCTATTACTTTTGGTTATCGTGTTTTTCGTCGTTTCTCAGAACTGCCTTGAGTGATCCAGGGGCACTCCCGAGAAACATTCATGTGCCTTTGATCGATTCTGACTTTAGCCTTCCAGATGACTATTTTAACGTCATCACTCTGCCAGCACCCTGTAGTGATGGTCGTAACGTCGAAATCAAGTACTGCACCACTTGCCGCAATTGGAGACCACCCCGCGCCTCACATTGCTCCACTTGTAACAAATGCGTCCTAACGCATGATCATCATTGTGTGTGGGTTAACAATTGTATTGGACAGCGCAACTACCGATACTTTCTCGCGTTTCTGCTCTCTGCTGTAGGTACAGCGGTGTGCGGCATAGCCTGTGGGGTCGTCCATAGTCGTTATGTTGATCATATTCGGGACGCGCCGGTGGCCGTGCTCATAATCATTTACTGTGGTCTTACGATGATATATCCTCTGGTGCTATTGAACTATCACATTGCCTTAAGTGCTACACAACAAACCACGCATGAGTACCTAAGGGCAACTTCATCAAACTCTACTTTTTGTTATGTCATCAAGCCGTCACAAAGGAACCCTTTTTCGAAGCGCAAGGCGTTTCTCAACATGATAACTATGATTTGCAAGCCTCGTGCATCAAGCGTTACGGGCAGGAAGAGCTCACACCATCAAGGTGACTGGCGTTTTACGAAACTGCCTCAACCTCACAGTTTTCAAAAAGCCTAAATACATTTTCAACTAAAAGTTTTGATATTCAAGCAAGCAATGTAAAGCGATGCTCCTTGACCACATCTGGTGATATTCTTCCCTTCTCATTTCGGTTTTTAAAACGGCTCCAGTTATCATTCTGTACGCAAGCGACGGCTAGTCGGAGTTATCGACATTGAAGAAAAGAAATGTGATGGCAAAAGTATAAAACGAATAGCGATCAATACTAAAACCACAGCTTGATTCGTCACGCCGCCCGGTACAAAACTTATCTCAATGAAGCTTTTCAACAACGTCAGTGAATTCGAGTACCCGTGGGAACAGCTGAGCGCCGCAAATTGGAGAAAGTATCCGAACGAAGCGTCCACGCATGTAAAAGCAGTGGATGTGCTCCGTCGAGAGCTTGACCCTTCAGGCAGAAGACTCATAAGCGAAAGGCTCATAACATGCGAACAATCTGTGCCAAAATGGATATCGATGCTGATAGGGGGATGTAACGTAAGCTACGTGCGGGAAGTTTCCGTTGTAGACCTTGATACCAAGACGCTAACTTTGAGAAGCTGCAACCTGACGTGCGCCAACATTCTAAAGGTATTCGAGACTGTGAAGTACAGTCCTCATCCGCGTGATTCAAAAAAGACGTTATTTGAGCAAGAAGCAAAAATCACTGCATATGCTGGAATTTCCAAGCTGTGTAACAAAATCGAGGAGTGGTCTGTGAACAGATTTCACGAAAATGCTCTGAAAGGCAAACGCGGATTCGACACCGTGCTAGAAACGTTAAGCGAACGCTGGAATATTAGCGAATCTCTTGTTGACGACATAGGGTCTTCTCTCGTGGACAAAATAAATGAAACAGTTGAGGACTTCAAAGCCGTTACAGAAGACTTGCCTAAGGGGACGCGCCACGAGTCGTCGTTTCTTAGTGGCAACTACTCTGAGATTCGAAAAGCATTTACCAAGAGCTCGTAAGCGAGGAACTTACGAACACATCGAGACTTGCCGCCTTGGCTCTTCTATCATCCTATTTTAGCGTGAACTTTAGCATTTATGCCGTTTTGAACTTTCTCGATTCAAGGCTTCAAGATTAATTATTTATACACATTCTTTAGTAACAAATTGCATTTGACCTTAAGGCTTCTCGGTTCAAAAATCTCAGCAATCAAATTACGGTATTTCATTTCACAAGTCTACAAGAATATTTTTCTTTTTTTCTTTTTTTTTCCAAAGCTATGGTTCTAGAGAAGATACTGAAAAATTTTGGTTTGTGAAGTGATGCGATGAGCCAGTGAAGGCGGCATAATATACGTTAATACACAACCACGGAGAACAGTTACATGAAGGTTCAGCAGCCCTGTCCGCGAACTGTTGAAATCGAAGACGTCGATCAAGAATCTTTTCTAAAGCGGGAAGATCTGGATCACGATGCCGACCTCGAGCTCACTCTGCATAAACTTTTGACACAGGGACACCAGGAAAGCACTGCTGTCTCTGAGGCTCATCAACACGATCTTGCTGAGGGTAGTTACGAGTTTGAAAATGCAATTGAAAAGGCTATCACTGAGATGGAAATGCCCGACCTCCACGAAGAGTCGAGAGAGAGCAGAATGGGTTCCACCGTTGCTGAACAGAGTATTAACAGCTTAACCGTTGAAAACATTTTAAAGGAGACTATGCTCCATGGAATTCCCTTATTACCTCAAAAGCGCACCTTTGAGGACTCTCACGGGCAGGGGCAGATGCAGCAGGGCATAAGAAAGACAGGAACTCTATATGAGTCTCTGTCCCCAGAGTCGTTATCTCCGTTTTCTGATAACGGTTCGCTGGAAAGGCTTAAGAAAGATGGCAAGGATGTTATGAGTGGATCAAAATCGGTCGCTCGCGGTATGAAAGTCAGCCCTTCTGCCGAGACCAAAAGAATTGGTGATACGCATCAAGAAATCGTGGGAGAGGGAACACGACCAATGACCAAGGAATTTCTGGCTGCACAGGTTGCAGAGACCAAAAGGCGGATGATAAGTACCCACAAACTCTTGCTGAATTTCAATTTCCTAAGAGATGCGTACGCAAAATCATGCATCGATCTGAAGAAAAGTGTCACAAAGTTGAAGGAGAGCGAATGTCGCCGCGCTCATCTTCTGCAAGAAAACGAACAATTAAAGAGCTTGGTCATACAATTGAGTCAAAAAGCGAATAGGACTCAAGTTTAAAGAACCAAGATAAGATTTTCATGTATAAAATCCTCAATAGCATCGATCAGGCATACATTTGTACAATAAATTGCAACATTTTTAAATTCTTGTTAACCCAGATAGGTTCAGCGGCAACATGCCAATGGCAGAAACCCTCATCCAAACCTGTCTTATTTTGAGCGCCAAATAACACAATTCAAGAAAATGATCATTATAATACTAAACAACTTAATCTTAACTAAAAAATTTAGGCTTCAGTCTTGATCTTGAAGGTGGAGTGACACTTACCACAGTAGTGTCTGTCCTTGTGGTTAGCCAAGAAGACACCGGCACCACAGTTTGGACACTCTCTTCTCAACTTGGTAACCTTACCCTCGGCGTCGACCTGGAAGTAGTTCAAGACAGCCAACTTGACTTTCTTGTGCTTGTGCTTGATCTTCTTTGGGGTGGTGTAGACCTTCTTCTTTCTCTTCTTACCACCACCTCTCAATCTCAAGACCAAGTGCAGGGTGGATTCCTTTTGAATGTTGTAGTCGGACAAAGTTCTTCCATCTTCCAATTGCTTACCAGCGAAGATCAATCTTTGCTGGTCAGGTGGGATACCTTCCTTGTCCTGGATCTTGGACTTGACATTGTCGATGGTGTCAGAAGATTCAACCTCTAAGGTGATAGTCTTACCCGTAAGGGTCTTGACAAAAATCTGCATCCTGGTTTGTCGGCAAACGAATGCTTCTTTCTTACCAAGTTTGCTTATTCTGTTAAAAGAGATGATGAAACCATTCTGCTCGGGCCATCCTACTTTACCATTTTTCAGTTCAGTCTGCTTGGGTTCAGAGCCTTTCGATATTTTTCGGTATTTTTCGATTTTTTTGATAAAAAAAATAAAAAAAAGTGTACCTGTGATGTCTGGATTTAAGCAGTCAAAGAAGTCAATCGTCTTCTTCAAACAAAATGCCTCGCCCTTTCGAGCCTCTGGTTGAGAATCTCAGCGTATTTTCGCTTTTCGGTGTTATGCCGCAAGCACGTAACCGTTCTTCAAGCAGTTCGGCTTCGAAATCACTTGGATTATTACCCAATTTGGAGAAGCCTATCAATTGATCCTTCTTGACCCCACGATCGTATGCAATAAGCAGGGGGAGAACCTTGATATCTAGCTTTTTAACTAGAAAAGGGCATTGAGTTACGTTTATGCGAACGAATCGCGTCGAGAGATTTCTGCAAGCGATTTCGTCCAATTTCTTGTCCATGATGGTGCACTTTTCGAAATTTTCTAGATAAAAATGCACAACGATCTTTTCTGTCGCGGTCACAAGTCGCATGAGCTCCGACTCACCGGTTATAGTATTGACTGTACCATAACCGGCTGCCACATTTTTCTGGGCAGACTTGAACCCGTCAGAGATTTCTTGCAAGCGCTTTTCTCTGTAATTTGACATAAATTCTTCATCAGTCTCCAGTGAATCAATCAGCTCGTCCACATTGGCATCCTCAACGTTGACATTTCCTCTATCCATTGCCCAATTTCAGTATGTGGTTAGCCACTCGTGTTTCCTTTCAACGATCGCTAAATTTAAGTATATCGAGGTTGACGATGTGGTAATTTTTCGAAGTGATAAACAGCGTATCTTGCTATATAGCAGTATCGGTAAGGTAGCTGATGAGACATGAACTCCCTCTATCAGCTAGATCCGAAATGGAAGCGCCTTCTGACATCTGATAATTTTTTGGGTGGTCTTACGGTTCATGAATACGTGCAAGAGATCAGTGAGGACTACTCACTGAAGAACACAGCTGCAACAAATACATGGGAACATTTGGACCCCAAACCATATGTGCGGACCTTCGAATCAACCTTGAGGGAACTCAAAAAACTGCAAAATGAAACAGGCAATGAAAGAGAGCAGCTTGAGCGAGACGTATCTCGGCAGGAACTTATACATGCGAATCGCGTTATGTTACTATCACAAAAGCTGAGAACAATAGTCAATCATTGCGCTGAATTGGATGAAAGTCTGAGTACGGTTAGTCAATCTGTGTCTCCCTTGGGTGAGCAGCTTGAAAAGGCCATAAAACGTAAAAACATATACATCAACTCCACTGATTTATTGTCTCATTATTCTATGTTCTACCAAAAGGGTCACTCTAAGGAGCTCGAAGCTTTAAGAAGAGCAGAGGACTGGGAGCTTAAGGCAAAAGCTGCTACCATAATGAGAAACCTACTTTTATTGACAAAAAAGATCGAAACAAGGGCAATGACTAGAAGCTTAGAAACGACGTCCAATATAGAAAAACGATCCGAGATCATGGAAAATGAGCTGCTCATAGAGTTCAATTCAGCGTATCGTCAAAATGACTTTGAGAAATTGAGCAGAATCGCCCTCATTCTTGATCGGCTAAATGGTGGCGTCAACGTCATTCAAAGTTTCATCAATCAGCATGAATATTTCTTGGACGAAGGCCAACTTGATCACGATAAACATGTCACCTTCAGCCAAACCTTCAAAGAAGAATTAGGTAACCCTGATTGCCACGGGCCGTTTTACGAGCCTGGTATAGTTGAAAAGTTAGAAACAATTAAAGGAGTTGTAAAGGAGGAGTCGGAAATTGTGCTGAAAGTTTTTGAAGTGAAATCTCAGCAAGTCATGCAACTTTTTATTCAAAGGATTTACGCGCAGAAAATTCAGTTCAATGTTGAATACTTGTTGAGTGCGTCTTTGACGGTTTCGAACCTCGCATACGCTAGAATGTTACATGCAGTATACTCCTTGCTTCACCATTTCAGTAAAGATCTTTGTGATTTCTTCCAAAATTCGAGGATTGAAAGAAGCGGGCTCATTGTTGCAACCTTGGAGCATTGCAATGCAGAGATTTTATCTTCAAAGATCAATGATTTGACAAACTACGCGGTTCTCGAAAAAAGGAGTCTGGAGAGCATAATGACAAGAAAATGTTCATCTTTTTTAAATGCGCATGAGAAGGAAATTCGATCTGGCACGTTATCTAGCAAACTACTCAGTATACCTCAGCATGTTGACGAAGCAGATCCTCTTGCTTCAAATCGGTCAACATCTGGCAGATTTACGCATTTCAATAATCTTTTCAAGCATTATTCTGAGAGAGACAAGAAAGGCATGGCCAAAATGAGCGATCAGGGATATGACGTTAGCGAACAGCAGACAGCAGAAGATGATAAGTTTTCCCTAAAAATTGTTGACGGTATGATGAAGTGTGCCGTGGAATCGATAGCCAGGGCTATGGAATTGATCCCAGGCCACAGCTATCAGTTCTGCTTGAGTTTAGTGGAAATTCTATTATCAGGTACAGTAGGTTCTTACATTGAATGTGGTTTGGAGGTCTCGTTTCATTTACTTTTAAAGTCTGACATGACCAAAGATAAAGCCGTTAACTTGTCTCATTTGGAGTACGTGACAAAATCTACTGAAATGCTAAGCTTGGTATCCACGTCCATTAAGACGGTTGTTCTTCCACTTTTAGGCAATACTTCAGCAATCAAAAAGGATGTAATTTCCTTGACGAATTCATTTTTGAAGCGCTGCGAGCTCATGTCAAGTCTAATCATCGAAGAGACGATTGAGGTTTGTTCCAGAAGGTTCGCTTATTCTTTATCTAAGCAAAAGAAGAAAGATTTTTTACCTCGCAGTCAAGACATTTTGGATCAGGATACTCTGCCAGCCTCTGAAATAATATCAGATTTGATGAAAATATCGACGCAAGTATCAGTGTTTCTGAAAAACGACAATTTGAGGGTTTTTTATGTCACAGTAGGACGACGTCTTTTCAATATTCTACTAGAACATTACAAGAAGTTCCAGGTCAACTCCATGGGTGGTATTATAGTAACAAAAGATATAATCGGAATTCAAAATGCCATCGAGCCGTGGAACATATCAGAACTCAATGATTGTTTTGCTACACTCAGAGAGCTAGCAAATCTCTTTTCGGTTCAACCGGATCTCTTAGAGTCATTAATGAAAGAGGGGCATTTACTAAAGGTGGAGCGTAGTACTATTACGGAATATGTCTACAGGCGAGAAGACTTTAACAATGAAAGTTTTGTCACCAAGTTTAAGCTAAATCTCAAAATATAGTTACTTCGAAAACTCTATGAAAGCATGAAGATCAGTGTTATGAGCAATACCATCACGGCCTGACTAATCAATAGTCCTTGGATCTTTTGACTTTTTAGTTCATTTGCAGACGAATTTTGTTTTGGCCTTGTCACGACGGGGAGCAGTGGATAGCCGCCAACCGAAATTTGGCCCAAAAATAAATCAAACGTTCTACAGAACGAAAAAGGGAATAATTGAATCCATGCCATGATCCCTGATGTAAGTATGAAAGCGAAAATGTAGACTTTTATGGGTTTGTAAGGATCAGGGAGAAAGCATATTTCAGTCTCATACGTCTTTCCAATCGTTTTATGCACCGGATTGTTGAGAGATAAAAGCTGGATAGCGGGCCGTGAAATCCCCATGTTCATCGCACAAGACTTCACCGTGATTTCATCCGCTTCCATTTTGATGCCACCAATTTCATACCCATGCGATATGTGGCAAAAATCATGATCGTCGCCAGAGAAAACCAGCGTGGGTTGAATTTTTGATAGAACCTCTTCTGTTAAGTCCTTATCAATGACAGTTTGATACTGAATACCTCTTTGAAGCGGGAAAGGCTTCTGAGACTCTCTCAAATCACCGCACTGTTGCAGTAAGGGATCACGATGCAAAGGTACGTGAGTTAGCATGATTCTTGGATTTGATGGTTCCATAGTTGCAATTCGATCAAGAAACTGTCTGGGAACATCCGATATATTCGAATTTGCGGTGTCAGATAGTGAGATTGTATCTAACAGGACAATGGTGTGATTTCCGATGTCCCACATGGAGTTACACTCACCGAAATATTGACTGAATCTGTTTAAACTGCGTTCAACAACGGTGTCACCAAAACCGATATCATGATTTCCTGGAAGTGACATTACCGTAAGCTTGTTACTCCTTTTTCGGAAAATATTGTTGAACCTTTGGTATTCATTCATCCAGTCATCGTCACTCCATCTCCTGCCTCCATCGAAAAGGTCACCTAAGAAGAAAGTAGAATCGGGATCAAGAGATGCTTGAAGATGATTCCAATTTCGAGCGTGATAGTGATCCAGAATTTTTTTAGTGAAATAGTTCACAAGTTTGGGCCTGCCCGGATAAGAGTGCGCATCCATGATCTGGGGATCTGCTAGAAGCATTACACGATGTGGCCTCTGGCCCACTTCCCATTGCTCCCATGTATCCCAACTACATCTCTTGATGACCCTGTCTACTACAAGTTTCTCATAATAATTGACTAAACAGACCCAGAAAGCTAAGAAGAACAATAGGACTTTCCATTGAAATTTAGATCCTCCGGGTGGCGGTCGTCCAGCATTAGTTCCAGATCTGTGCTTTCCCCTTGAATTCCCTTTATACTGATCATTCCTAAACTCTAATCCCCTACCGCGATACATCAATTCTGTTCTTTATTCATTAGTTTGGTAGTATGGATTTTCGATCTTTTCGCGAAATATCAAAATATTACATTTTTCCACTGAAGTATTATTATGTGAAGTAACCCCCTTCAGGTGAAGATATTTCAAGAAGAGTTTCGATTAGACTTGGGGACTGGAACCATCGCCTCACGAGATGGTATGGATATTTAAAGGCTGGCAAGGCTTAAGATGCTGCGTATATGTAATTGAGGTTTTAAATGAGGTTTAGGTCCAAACCAACAAATTTTAAACTTTAGCAAGACTTCCTGCGTATTTTTTACGCGAATTCTCGAAGAGCGTAGTTTACAGGTAGCGGGACAAGAAGAGAAAGTAACAGCAGATTCTTTAGAATATCTTCTGATGCTGAACTAACCTTCACCACTTTTTAAGCTAATAACAGGGGAAGTGGACCTTATGCAAATCCAATTAAGGCGACATCAACGAAATACGGTTAATCACTTTCTCAGAGTCCGCATCGCAGTCACTTCAATATGTTTGCATTGGTCCCAATCACCTCAAAGATAAACCTCCTTAACTCAAGCTCCCGAATTCTTTGAGGACTTTATCCACGTTTGCGTCTTCGACGTCGACTAAGGCCTTTGAGAGATCGTTAATATTTCTGAGGCAGCGAGCTGCAATCTTCGGGGCTTTTCCACTGTCCTCGTTTTGATCGTCATTTCCCTGTGCAATTATTTTCGACAGAAACTCTTTCGTAAGTTCAAATTGAACTTTATGTTTGATCAGTCTAGCCCTTACCTTTTTGCTTTCTGGTGATGAGTGCTCTGAATATTTTATTAGTTCGACCGCCTGCTCTATTGCATCTTCGAGTTCATCAAGGAAAGGAACAACCTGTGCGCCTTCTTTAAAACTCAAACAAGCAACATTCAGTAAGATAACAACTAAAGCCCCCTTTCCTGGATTTTTATTACATTCGTCAATTAACTTTTCCCCAAAATGCTTTTTCATGGTAGTCAGAAAGCCGTTTACCATTTTATGGGACTTCATAAATAGTTTTTGAAGCCCGCGGAACATCATCGTATTGATTGGATGCAAGGCCCAATCTTTCTGGCATACATGATTGAATGCGAGCTTAAGGCCACGGTTAAGTCCGTTGAAAACCATGCTTTCATGAAGTTCAAACATATCAGCCAATATTTTTAGTGTCGACTCTCGGTTTAGTGCCTCTTCACTACATGCAACTGCAATCAACGTTGGAATACATTTTGAGGGATTCGCATAGCCAAAATTCAGGACATGAGAAATAAACTCGAGAACGCACCGCTGTTCCCTATCTAATGCATTTTTTACGCAAAAATGAAGAACTTCACTCAAGTATCTGGAAACCAGCCCAGCACATATGCTATCGTTACTTCGAGTCGAACTTTCGCGGGCGTCGGAATTGAACGAGGTCGTGGGATTTTTGGCTGTTTTCTCTTCCTCAGAAACTAGAAGGAAATTCAAAGAACTTATGATGACTAGTTTCATGTCATACGTCCCCTCCTTGATTTCAGTATCGATTAATTTGATGAAATGATGCGAGTTAAAGAGACGAGGAAAAGTCGTCCCTAACTTCAGTAGGCTCCTCATCGCAACCTTGCGAATAGCCGGCAGATTGTCGGAACCACATAATATGAGCAAGAACTTGGCCGTGAACTCCAGAAGAGTTTCAGAAGATCCTAAACTGGGAAGTTTCTGAGCAAACGCAGCTCCACTGCAGAACCTTGAAAATCCAGTGATCAAAAGTATTAGCTGCTGAAGTTTTCCATCCAATTGCAGAGAGCCAGGATTACTTTTCAGTCGAGTTAAATACGGGATTAGGAGGCCCACAGACGAGTCGCACGCTTTTGCCAGCCTCCTGTTGTTCTGTCGTCGCGTAGCAATAGCTAGGGCGAGAGGAATTCCCTCTTCTAGTTCTAAGGTGTTCATTTTAGGAAGCTTGTTGAGAATTATGGTTTCCAACTCAAGTAAGAAAGTTGGTTTGAAGTTTGGGAGCTGAGCGAATGCATTTTTCAGAATTCTCAAATGCAGGTAGTCGAACTCGGAGCGATCCGCGGCAGACAGGTAAGGATATAGCATCATGATTTGATCTTTAGTAATAAAACTGACGGAGCACGACGACATTATGCATAATAGTTTCAGAATTTTGAGGTTTACATTGCGCACTTCCATCGTTCCTGCTTCATCCTCGTAATGCAGGCCGATAGCCAGCTCAACTGCCTTTCTTGTGAAAAGATTACCAGAGCTCAATATGTTCTTGAAAACCGTTTCCTCATGTAACCCCTCTTTCAAAACGTACTGGTTCAGAAATCGAACGAACATCTTAGATATGCCTTCACCTTTTTCAAGGAGGTTCGCAATCAATACGACGCTACTTTTGGCTTCAACTTCTCGTTCTTGAGGCAAGGCTTTGGTGTTTGCACTCTTTAAAATCCACCTTTGCAAAAGGGCGTTCTGAGCTGGTATGGCAATATTATCGTTTTCGTCTTCAGTTTCCATGAGAAGCCTCAACGCTACGTGGATTTTAATAGAAATCTGATCTGTTCTGTCGTAAATCTGAGTATTTAACTGGAGAACCTTTTTCCTGACTGATATGCTTTCATCATTGAAGTTGAGATTTATAGATCGAAAGAATGTAATGCCGGCGTCATTCTGCAATATTAAATCCAAAATTGCATCTTTCACTGAAGCCGACGCGTTTCTGAGTTTTTCTTCGATAGTATTTCTAACGATTGGATGCATAAGCAGCTCAGAGTCCTTTTCTGCCAGTACAGAGAGACATCTAACAGCGCCAGCCATAAGCTTGACCTTATCTCTTTCCAGGAGAGAGATTATCAACTTTAAAAAAGGATGGTAGAGATTTGCCAATTCTGACACTTGCATTGTGTGAAAGTAATCGACCGAACAATTTTTAGGTTCATGGGGAATTAAAAAATCGTATCGATCAGATGTTGCTTTATCTCGCAAGCTTTTGAGGAGAAGATTATCAAGGTCGCTTTGAATCTCTGGCGAATCGTGCTCTATAGCCTTTAGAGTTAAAAGACAGTCGATCTGTCTATGCCAAGTGAACCGCTGAGCTTCCTCGAGGCCCGCTTGTTGCAGGCCGCCGCGGCATATTTGAAAAGAAAATAGCAAGTCCGGAAGCTCTTCATAACTCGGAAGATATAATAAAGCACCTTTTCGAACCGCACGCCCTTGCAGAATAATCTCCTGAATGGCCGTGCCAATGGTTTTGATTGTGTTCAGCGCCACCAACTCCATTGCGAAAGGAGAAAGCTTTGAAGGGCTGTAGAAAAGCAGCAGCTTTTTGAGTAGCGAAGTTAAGACAAGCTCCGCTATGCTCCACTCCGGCTTCACCACCATAACAGTCAGGTCTTGCACGTAGTTTTCTAGGATTGCTTTGTTATTAGCAATATCGACAGAACACCTCCTGATCAATTCCTCATTCACGTAGTCGATGTAAGTCATTAATTCGTTTGACACAGATTGGTGATGTTGAATAAACTCTGTAAGTGCCAACTTCCCGCGGTCAGCGTCGAATGAATAAGAATTCAGCGTTTGAAGCATAGAAAGCAGTAAAAATGGCAGGCTCAACTTATGGAGCTTTTTTCTGATAGATTTTTTACTGCTGCTTAACGAACTGGCATGTTGTAACAGCTCATTAAGTATTCCAAGTCTTTGGCTCGGTATGTTCTCGAAAAAAGCTCTCAAACCAAACGAACTTGACACTTTTAAGTTTTCGAGGCTGGCAGCAGATAATTCATTTGAGTAATAAGAATCAAGCAAAAGCAGTTCCACTAAGCTGTAGATAAGACTTGTTGCGTATTTTTCATCCGAAAGGTAGCCCAATTTGACAGCTTTTAAGATCGATCCGAGAAATAACTCGACGGTAAAAGTAAATGGTCTTGCCTCCTTTCGGGCAAGTTGTCGACTGACAAAAGCATGTACGGTGGAGGAGAAACAATCAACGGCAGTTGAAATGTATTTGTCGTATAGCATGAAGTTATCGCAGAGATTGTGGGTGATTATCAATAGGATAAGGTATGAAGCTGCAATTGCGTTTGTCACGCTCAAGCTCTCTTCTTGAAGCCCAATTTTCATCACTCTTGTGACGTGGCAGGCACAAAGTTCCAAAGTCTGCCTTATCACCTGCTGATTCGAAGCGTCTGCAAGATTGGTGACCGCCGTAATATTCTGGAGCACAAGGTGCAGCTTTTCAACAGTGATATCAGTCAAAATATGCTGGCCATTCAGACGAACCCAAAAGAGTGGATTATATTTCCCTTGATCGGTCGGACCGATATGACGCAGAAGACACTCAAGCTCCTCCATGTGTCGATTCCTGATGGCAGCTTGATTAACATCCTCGATAGTATTAGCTAGTTTGGCCATATTCTGGTGGTGTTTCGTAAGCTTGACATAGCTGACGTCTGCCTTTTGATCTTCCTCGCACTCTAGGCTATTGAGATCTCGTTTCAAGGAAGGCGCGTCAAACGGAGAAGCTTTGTAAGCAGGTGGTTTTTCGACGAATCGTCTCGCCAAAGGAGAGAGTTGCCCGAAAGCCTTCCCTAGTAATCCGTCATCATCACTTAAGCATTCCGTTTGGTCCACATTATCGTTTTGTGGCGGCTCGAATGAGGACAGAGCTTCTCCACCAGCCTTTGTCGGATCGAACGCCTTCGACTTGTATCTCAACGAAAGCAGGAAATTATGCTGCAAAAGTTTCGCAAGCACATTTTTTGGAATGAGGTGCGTTAGCGTTTGATACTCGAGAGCTTCTGCTAGCCGCTTAGGTATTTTGGTCTGTTCTCCAGGATAGCTGGCCATGTCTTGATGTGTAAACGACGGACAGGTAAATCTGCCGACCGAGCTAGGGCAAAATCTTCTCTTGTTTGATTCGAACCTATACCTCGACCTATCGTTTCGTTACGAGGTGAGTGGGGGTAGTTCTTTGTTTTAGTTGGCTTTTCATCATATATTGAATATCATCATTTATAATATTTATGAAAAAGAGTCTACAGAGGTGTGTTTTCCATGAATTTGAATGTACGCAATACCAAAAGCACCCATTCTATTTGTTGGTAAACATTATGTCGTCGTAAACAAGCTTCCGGGAGTCTTTTCGCAGTGTCCAGATTTGCGATCCTGGCGTTCACATCGGATGAATCAGCCTCCCATTTTATTGGATATCGTACGTTCAGAAAATCCGGACTTGAGTACGGCTGAATTGAGAACCGTGCACAGATTAGACTCTCAGGTGACTGGGGGACTCTTGCTTGCAAAAACAAAAAGTGCCGCTCAAAACTTTTCGAAAAACCTCAGGGAGGGAGGGAATACTGGGTTTGGCCTCGTGAGGAGATACGTGGCTCTAGTCGAGGGTGACTTGACACCCTTGCCTATGTGCGGGACTTTAAGATTTGGTGGGATGGTAACAAAGTACGCAAAGGTCTTGTCCAACTGTATTGTACTTCAGTTGGAAACAGGCAAGAAGCATCAGATTCGTCGTCAATTAGCTCTTGGCTTGGGACATCCAATTCTGAATGATTGCAAATATGGTGCGCGGAAAATCCTAAGTGCGAAACGCCAAATCGCACTTCACTCGGGTTTCTTGCAGACAAGGGTGGGGTCTCATGTTAAAACTCATCTAATTCCTGTCCCTTCTTCACATCGTCACCTCTGGAATGATCGCGTTGACAAAAATGGTACGTTCAATGCTAAGATATTGCACGTTTTGAGCTCAACAACTCTCTTTGAATCGGCTTAGAAGCGAGGCGCTCATACAGCTCACAAAGTGGGCATTCATGCGCTTGTCGGTTGAAAAGTATTGCACCAACCGGTGAATGTCAGAGTCTTCTAAGCCTAGAAATAACCTCAATTTCAAAATATCTGAAAGTTGCCTTAACGCTTTTTCGCAGTTAACTTTTAATTCATTAATTTGCTCTTGACTAAGATTTTGGTTTTTCAAACTTAACTTGTTGTCTTTCGGAAATAAAAACCCTTTCATACCCAGAAGTGCTGAATTCAAATTATCCGTATTGGTAAAGGTTCGATTAAAGATGTTGAAAACTGTTTTTTGAAGGCTTCTGTTCAAGAGGCTGTTTCGTGCAAGAGCCCATTGTAAATATTTATAACAAGCATAAAGCAGCGGTCGTCTCCCTTCTAAATTAACGGATAACTTGATGAAACTGAAAACATAGCTGTAAAGCACAGGTCGTCGACAATCATCCTGTTTCGCGTAGCCGCCCTTTTTCGGTCTCGCAAATAGGCAGGAGATTAATTGAGTTAAAAAGTTGAATACAGCAAGGATGAAATGTAAGAATGATTTTTCATTTTCTCTTCTTCGTAAGATTTTAATCACTTTTTGGGTGCTGTTTATCGTAAACTGAAGTAAGACGGCGGGTTCTAACGCACTTTCGAGGAGACGCCCAAGTATCAATTGTTGAAATAGCGCCAGTAAAAAAAAGTACTCCAGCCTTGATCCTTCCTCCAACGAACTCAGAAGCGCTGATGTCAGCTTTCCAGAATTCAAGCCGGAGTTTCGATTCATTTGCATAAACTCATGATACCCACCATTTGTTAGCATCGCGAGGTAGAAAGCCTCACTATGTAGGACCATCAAGTATGGAACATCGTCCAGCAAAAAATGTTGCCAATCTATTTCCGCCTTCCTGCTTGATTCTTGAATGAAGCACAAAAAATTATAGACACTTTCCATCAATTCGGCATCAGTTGTTGCGATCTTTGGACCGTACCAGGAAGACACATAATTCTTCAAAATGAGTGCGCAAAGCGCGTGAAAAGCCAATGTACTCTCTGTTTGCTTTTCGATCCGAGCACATAACTCCGCCGGGTATATGGATTTGATCAAGTCACGGAGGTAGGGAGGGGAATTCCTAGGATGAGGCGAAACGAACTGGACATCTAAATCCAAAACTGTGTCAGCAGCAGTAGGCTTTAGCTTGCGCTGGTATTTTGATATCACGCGTGAGTTTGGGTTATACAGAATGTCACACATAGCCTTTTTTTCATTTGAAGGAGGTAATTCTTCTTACGGAGTAGAATTATTCTACACTTTATGAAAAACAATTAGGAAGCGGAAGACTTATTCATGGACGATGAAAGCTGCGTCAGCTTACTCGAGGATAAATCCATACTAAGCTACAAGAGCTATTGGCTCAACTGCGGGGTTGAAAAGTATCAAAAAATATTCGAACTATTCAGCTTCGGCAATGTCACCGACGTACCAGATGGAATGGTTCTTTCGGAGTTGATGTGGAAAAAAATTCGCACATTGACGCTATTAACTCTCTTTCAGAATCATAGGATCTTATCGTTTGATTCCATACGCAGTGCTTGCAGGGTACCAAACGCGGCCGATGTCGAAGAATTGACAATAGCTCTGCGCGGCATTGTGGATTTTGAAACAGATGAGGTTGGACAAAAAATCGAAGTACTGTTTTGCAAGCGAGCGAGGGACGTATACTGCGGAGAGAAAGAGCTTTTGATTTTACCCAAGGCTTCAACCTCCAAGCGTGATCTTGAAGTTGCTTTAACTAAATGGAAGGAGAAACTAGTCAAACATGTGTGTCATGATAAATAAATATAAGAATAAATAATTCAATAGCTACTTAAAGAGTCATTTGTTGTCGCCCTTTTGTTCCGAGGTCCACAGTTTTTGCACGACGCCCGTTAGGCCCTCCTCTTCCGTTTCCAGTTTATAAACACCCACGGCTCCCACAATGCTGCCCAAAGTTAGCAGATACATCGCATAGTTGTAGTTCTTACCATAGACCCTTTTAGGAATATAGTCGATGATACATGATTGGAAGCCGATGTACAAGTGGGCAAACAAAGCCGAGCACAGCAAGGAATCAGCCACCGTACCTAAGTCACCACCGGAAGCCAAAGCGCTACCCACCAGAGGTGGCATACAAACGGCTACCGCTCTTTCAAAATCCCAGTGCAAGGATCCATGTGTCTTGTGAGGTGGGGGAGGTACATAAGCATCGTTAACATTGCCTTTTACTCCCCCCGGCGCTTGAGGTAAAGTTGACAGAAACGGAATCGTCAGAGACCTTCTGGCTGTTGATTGAAAGGACCGCTTCGCTACTGATCTGCAAGCAACTTGAAACACCATGTTTTTATTACGTGATTGATCTTTCGCGGGGCTAATTTAGTTCGGATTTTTTGAATCTTTTCAAATGATACCTTTATTTTCGATATCGGCCCCGAAAACGAAAATCAAGAAACTGCGGAGTGGAGACGACGTAGACTCCAAACAGAAGATGCAGAAAGAAAACAAAGACTGCTCAACTTTGGAAAGCGATATTATGCGCTTTCGAGAGTGCATATATAATATTTATTCATTTTAAACCTCATTAATCTCATTAATCTCATTTGGCCCAAATGTTTTGCACGAAAAATGCTAAAAGTGCAGTATTCGCGTTTTCGAAGAGAAGCGAAAGATTTGTTGCGCTGTTCGAATTTTACCAATAAGAGCTGAATCTGAAGCTTCTGCTATTGTGGTTTTCTACTGTTGGTGTAGTTCGTATTTTACAAAAAACCTCCACTTAACTACTTGCAGGTTCAATTAAGTTAAAGCAGATATCTATTTCTGAAATAAGAAGCCGACAATTCGTTTCAGTCTCTTCTGGTTTTCATTGAGAGATACGCGTAAGGCAGGGAACAACTCTTGTCGAAATCTTCCAAAATTCGGGGTTGAAAGTACATTTTTAATTTGATGTTACTGGCGTACATTATGTCTTTCCGTGTAAATACAACATTTGGGCAACAGACGATAAATTCGGAAGGGTGAACTTTTCCACTCTTGTGAACTCCAGAAAAGAAAAAAAATCAAAACGCTTTTCTAACTAAATTTACCTTTCTTCTGACTCTGATGTAAAGTGAGACATCTGCAGTTGGATTTAAGTAAGGGTCCGTGGGATATTCAGTAAACATTTTTCTTGACGCCATAAAGACTCATTCGTTACAGAAGTACCTTTAGATTAACTTAAGTTGACTGAAGAATCCACCAGCAAAGAGCATGATCCTTTCTAGAAGTTCGAATCGTCATTTTCGGCGCTAAACTATTGGTGGTAATTATCGAATATAGTTAGACAGGTCAGATCATGTGAGACGGAGAGGAAGATTTGTCAGTCAAACGGTAAACACATCTAGTTTGCAAAGCTAGGCAGTCGATTTCATGAAAGGAACAATCCCGTCGATTAGCTTGCTTACAATCATGCTGAGGAGGACAGTCTCGAAGCAATTCAAAAGGAGTCTGGCTACCGTGCCTCCCAAAACTCAAGTCTCTGTGCTTCCAAATGGCCTAACGGTAGCAAGTGAAAGGATACCGAACACTTCAAGTGCAACTGTCGGAATTTTTGTTGATGCGGGATCTAGAGCGGAAAATATTCGCAATAACGGAACAGCACATTTTCTCGAACACTTGGCGTTCAAGGGAACACAGAAAAGGAGCCAAACTACCATTGAGCTTGAAATCGAGAACATTGGATCGCATTTGAACGCTTACACATCAAGAGAAAACACAGTGTACTATGCAAAAACACTAGAGGACAATATACCTGGTGCCGTTGATATCCTGAGTGACATTCTCACCCGATCAGTTTTGGATAAGAAAGCTATAGAGCGCGAAAGAGATGTGATCATTCGTGAAAGTGAAGAAGTTGATAAAATGTACGATGAGGTTGTGTTTGACCACTTACATGCTATCACTTATAAAAATCAACCCCTCGGCCGGACGATATTGGGTCCAATCGAGAATATCCGGACAATCAAAAGAGACGATTTGAAAGAATACATCGACAAAAACTACACCGGCGATCGAATGGTTCTTGTAGGTGCAGGTGCGGTAAACCACTCAAAGCTTATAGAATATGCTAAAAAACACTTTGGTCATGTCAGGGGGTCAGACTCTCCCAGCCCCCTTGGATCACCTCGTGGCCCTTTGCCTGTATTTCATGGGGACGAACTGAAGATACAGGAAGATTCGCTTCCAAACACACATATAGCGCTCGCTGTGGAGGGCGTTTCTTGGTCTGCACCTGATTACTTTGCAGCTTTAGCTACGCAGGCCATTATCGGGAACTGGGATCGCACCGTGGGAACAGGCACCAATTCGCCGTCCCCGTTAGCTGTGGTAGCATCACAAGGCCCTACTCTAGCCACGTCATACATGTCTTTCTCGACATCATATGCGGATTCCGGCTTATGGGGAATGTATATCGTGACAGATTCGAAGGAGCATGACATCAAGTTGATTATTGATGAAGTTTTGAAAGAGTGGAAAAGAATTAAAGATGGTCATATATCAGATGACGAGGTAAAACGAGCAAAAGCGCAACTCAAGGCGTCTCTCCTTTTGTCATTAGACGGTTCAACCGCTATTGTGGAAGACATAGGAAGACAACTGGTCACAACGGGCAAACGCTTGTCTCCGGAAGAAGTATTCGAGCAAGTTGATAAAATCTCGAAGAATGACATCATTGCGTGGGCGAATTATAAATTGAAAGACAAACCTATTTCTTTGGTAGCCTTGGGCAATACGAAAACCGTGCCTCAGCTGAGCTACATCAATAACCAGCTGAATTTGTAACAAACCCAGTCATCTGTGTCCTTTTGTGATTTACCAAACTATTCCTTGTTTTGCAGACTATCTTCCAGATCGTCATCTTTACTATTTCCACTATTACCAAAGACATCTCCTTCCTCTTCCTCATCATCTTGATCGACATCCTTGAAGACTCGCTCACGAGGCAAGCGAAGCATCACTTCGGGTTTATCGAAAAGAGGCCCTATTTTACCTATCCATCTTCTCCGTTTGTCCAACAAAGATTTTAGACTCGAGCTGGCTGCCTGTTGGTGAGCTGCCTGAATAGCAGCTTGAGATGTCGACGCAGCCAAAACTGAACTAGACTGTTGCTTCTTCCTTTTGTTCTTTGGTACCCTTATGCGCTTTATGTAAGCTTGATCGACTTGCTTATCCAAATCATCCAATATTGATGAGTATTCCTGCCATGCAAGACGTTGTGTCACTAACGGAATCAAAGCTGCTTTTCTTTGTGAATTTTTTCTCACTACATGTCTGAGCTCGCTTTGCAGTTCCCGTAATTCTGTGCTTATCTCGTCATCCTCCCTCCCGTTAAGCCAATCAGGATCACCACCGTTGCCTAATCCATCATCACGGGGCAAGTTCATGTAAATACCCACGTACTTTAATTCGCGTTTCAAGCGCTCCTCAAAGGTTGGATAATCTAGATTGATACTGCTAACTTTCCAGCCTTGCTGTTGGGGCAGTGCACTCGTAGAAGCAGAAGATAAATTCCGGATTTCGTCCAATTCACCATGTGATGTGTTCAGGGTGAGCGCAGAACTGGGAGGAACAGCTGCTAAGTCGTCAGCGGTTTGACTCGATCTCTCAGCCTTAATATCTATATTTTCGGTTTCGTTTGTTTCATCTTTAAGGATAGCTGATAAAACTCTGGACACGAGGGGCCCGCATGAAATTTCCTCGGTATCGAGTAGTTCATCGCATATATCACTGCCGGACTTTTTGGGGAGTATACTTGAGCGATGGCTGACCGGCGGTGGTGACACATTCCCTATGTTTTGATTGCTGTCTTCCTTCGCCCAAGTATCCGTGTAAAGAGTTCCAAGTTTTGGTATGACGTAAGGTGTCACCTCAGGATCATAGGCTCTCTCAATAAGCAAGTTAGGCGGAATTAAAAATTTGGCTTTCAAAAATTTCACGTCTTCTTCCGTAAATTCCCTAAAAAATCCATCAATCGAAGCGAGAAAGGTATTGAATTGAATCTGGTTAGCTGGTTTAGGTCTCGAAAAGTCCATATCTGGAATTTCTCCTGGCATAAGTTCTTTCAGGTCGCTGGTGGGATAGCTCGCTACCCCAAATTTTTGCTTAAAAAATTCCTCGCCAGTGCTTTCCAAACCTTGCTCCGAGAATAAGCCTAGGGTCATTGCCGCTGCCGGTAGTGTTTGAGAAACGACAAATTCGGATTTTGGATTTTTGACAGCAGGGTCGTTCTCTATTCTATCCACTTCTGATTTAGACTGCTTTTGGTATCTTGAGTGGGTCTCCTGAATACCGTCACGGTGCTCAGTAGAATTATGTTCCTCATCTTCGTCCTCGTCTAATAAGAGAGAGCGCTTCCTGTTCCCCGGCCGTGTCGGTATTTCTTGTTCTTCTTCTAACGAATGGTTTTTCGACGACGTGTCACCTGGCCTCCTCTCTGTTTCTTTTTGTTTGGCGGCTTCGTGACGCTTTTCAATCAAGCTAGTGATCGTCCTTATAACATCTAAATCACTTTCGTGAATTTTATCGAAGCTTTTTTCTAACTCTTCTAAATGCTGCTGAAAGCTAAGTAGCGAGTCTAAAGAGGGCATGTTGCGAATAGACTTTCCATTGAGCATGCCGATATCACTTTCATAGGTTAAGTCAAGATCCGCTAAAATCTTTGATAAAATTTTTGACGGCTCCCAGTTTGATACCTCACCCCTGATCTGTCCTTTTAAACCTTTGCCTCGCTTCATTTTGACCAAAGTTAGATAGCAAATGTCCTGAATCCTGTATCTTTTGGTGGGGTTGTCTTTGAGGGAAGAGGTTTCAGGTTGTATTACAACGTTTACTTCGATTGAATTGAAGTTATATCTACTCACGTGACTAAAATACAATATATAAAGTTACTGACTTGTCCAGTACACATACTTCCGCGCTTTCACAAAAACCAAAGTCTCTAAGATGCGAGCGACCTTAAGGACATCCCTTCGCGTGGGTTGCAAACTTTTGAATAGTGCTCTAGCTGACAGCGTGGCGTCAAAGACGTCGTCAGACCTATATTTAAAGCCCAATAAGTGGAAAGGTCTGAAACCTGAGAAAATTTTCCAGCTCTATAGCGAGCGGATTTTCAGGCTAGGGACGTCCTATAAGCCTTGCCACGAAGAGCTTGAGGCTTTGCTATCGACATCTGAACATACCGGGTCGTCGCCAAGTGCAATAAAAGCAGTGTACTACGGAGGCGAGCAAGCTGCTAACGAGATTTTGAGTAAAAATGAATCTGCGGATGATTTTAGGCCAAAACCGTTCATGTTTGATGAACTGCCATCTCAGGCCCAGACTTTAGTTCAGCAGCATAGGGAACAGCGGTTTTACAACAGGTTGACGGCATATGAGCTTCCTTTGCTTGCCCAGTACCGCCAAGACTATAGAAGACCTTCTAACAAAACGCACCCCGTGACCTATCGTTACACGAGTTATATCGGGGAATCCCACTCGAATTCACGAAAAGTTGTGATGTCTGTCAAAACGGCCGATCTTGGCCTCAATGCCGTGCAACTACATAAATTGCGTTTGCTGGCAAAGACTCGTTATGACGCGATTTCAGATGTGCTGAAAATTTCTTCGGACCAATATCCTGAGCCCTTCCAAAATGCGCGATACTTGAGCGGGAGACTCTCGAAGCTTATTGAAGAGGCCAGAAATTTAGAAGGTGACTTTAGTAATGTTCCACTGGATACGAGGCATATAGCCGCAAAAAACCTACGTAGGAAGGGCCACTCTCACATCTTTCCAGAAGAATGGAAACGCCCCGAAGATGCGCCCAAGGAATTTGTTAATGTGGTGGATGTGATCAAAAACTCTCTGTAGATTCTAAGCAGACAAAAAGATCTTGTATATATATAGACAAAGCGTTCTTAAATAGAGTTGATCCCTGATCCTAGATAATGTTACAACGCCTCAAAGAAAGCCAGCAAAAGCAAGCGCCGCGTGATTACAAGGAGGCATGTTTGTCCTTCTTCTTGTCCTTTTTCTTCTTTTTCTTTTTCTTTTCAGAGGTGTTCGACGACCCTTCATCCTCATGAGGTCTCTTTTCTTTGACGGGTTCATATTCGTCTTCTAAACCACCCTGCAAGTAATCGGGTATTGGAATTGGTGCGGTGCTTGGTCCGTCTTGCGTGGGAGCAGTGCCATTCTTTTTAGCCTCCAAGTATCTCTGCTTCTCTTTCTGGTAGTTTTCGAGTTCAGCAGTATAAGCTTGTTTCCATTTATCTTTCTCCGAATCGCTTAATTCTTTCCACTTCTTTGAAATTTCCTGCGTAATTTCGGTTGAAGATAGGGGAGGTAAACCCTCTTTTTGTCTGTCTTCGCGTAGTGCTTGACGCACGTACGCGGAGTAAGCAAAAAAGACCGTCAATGGTTTCTTGGGAGCATTAGGATCGCGCTCTGCCTTCTTCTTCGTCTGATTTTGCTTGACGGGAGAAGTTAATGCTAATGTTTCTTTTTCGTCTTCCGTAGGGTTCGTCAAATCGGAGCTTACCGCATGAATTTGGTTACTAGCGGAAGTTAGTTTCTGGAGAGATTCTGTGAGCGTCGTGAAGGCCTCCAACCTCTCCTCTTCGTCCTCACCGATAGCATTATAGAAATCGATGATAGATCCAGCACTTTGATTAGCAGCTTTAGAAAGCTCAAAGAGGGATGAAACGAGCTGCGAAAATGTTAGCGCGTTACAATAGGTAATCAAATAATAATCAAACATACCGTATCCTTAGCCAATTTCAGTTTGGCAGATGGATCAGACATCGCTGTGACGTCTTTAAATGAAATTTTGTAGGGAACAGATGATTGACAATGCGGGAGACCTGCGGTTCTGAACTCGCGCGTCACTCGTCTATGCCTCTCTTACGTTTCTATGGCCTATCAAAACAATAATTAGCCTGGCGACAAGAAAATTTTATTTCGCGGAAGGACGTCCGCAGATCCGTATAACGCGAGCATCCCCCTCTAGCGAAACTTCATTTTGTTTCGCTAGGGATGACATAAGCAGTGGATACGATTGAGGACTTTGAATTGCCGTTGACCCTACAAAGAGAGACGCCGCGAAGAGCTCGACAACAGTCTCAAGGAATATGCTCGTTTCAACATCACATACCGTAGAAATACGGGAAAACATCCGACATGCGAGGTGTCACAATCGAACCTCAAAGGGTTTACGAGATTTTAGTAAATTTTTAACGACAGAAGGCAACAAGCGCTTGAACATCGACTAAGTACGAGAGGAACAGTTCATTCGGATAATTGGTTTTTGCGGCTGTCTGATCAGGCATTGCCGCGAAGCTACCATCCGCTGGATTATGGCTGAACGCCTCTAAGTCAGAATCCATGCTAGAAAGCGATGATTTCCGCCCTTACACATTTTAGATGGATAAGAATAAGGCACTTTGTGTCGCTGAACCATAGCAGACTGGCAATGGTACTCTTAGCGGAAAGGCTTTGGGTGCTTGCCGGTGAATTGCAATGTCATTATGCGTGAGGATAAATCATTTGTATACGACTTAAATGTACAACAGGGTATTGTAAGCAGTAGAGTAGCCTTGTTGTTACGATCTGCTGAGATTAAGCCTTCGTTGTCTGATTTGT